>JAAGNO010020061.1:30856-49767 GCA_033439905.1 Ceryle rudis
TTAAAACAAAACTTCTTCATATAAACTTCTCCAATATGACATAATAATAATGACACTATTATCTTTGTGACAGTACACGCCACCTCCAGCTTTAATGTAATACACCCCCACCCCTCCTGCCACCCCACCCCCACCAAAAGAAAGAAAATAAAGTCTTGAATATCAAATCTTGTACTTCCCTGGTATCATCATCTGTCTACTCTATTTGGAGAAAAAACCATCGTCTTTCAGCAATCTGTGTTTTGCTTTAGATTTTTAATCCTTCATAATAAAAATTCATGCACAGTGTATCCTTTAGCACAATTAAAAGAAGCCAAGCCAAAACGACAACAACTCAGCTTTAAGACCGATTTCAAAATAATTCAAGCACTTCAATATTCAATATGGTTTTCTCAAGATAAACATGGTTGGGGAGGGGGAGCTACATTTGGTTTTTTTGTTTGCTTGCTTTTTAAAATGGAACAATAGTAGAGCAGATAGATGAGAAAAAGCTTTCTCAGAGCATCTCATGTCTTGCACTATACTATATAGTGTGCTCACTTTAGAGTCAGCCAACTGGTTTTAATCATCCCAGTAGGAGACCATCTTATTCCTAGCAGGGAAGCTTCAGGGAGGATAAAAAGAGAGGGAATAAGAGAAACACTGAGCTGGCAAAGGCACCATTATTCAGATAGAGTTTTACACTGAAGTCCTCCTATTCATCCATTGCTGAACATTGTCTTGTTGGAGTCAGAGTTTATGCAGAGAGAGAGAACAAGGGTCACCTCAGAATCCTTCCCAGCACCTCAAGAGAATGTTTTTGCCTGCTTAGGGCTGTGCATGAGTGACTACTAAGCATAAAGTGACAGCTCTGCTTGTCTAGATGGTCTCACTGCAGTATCACCAATAAAGAGACTGCTTTGGGCCAAACTACAGGTTAAAGGCATTCAGCACACAGCTAAAATCCAATAGCATATATATATTTAAAATAAATATATATCTTCAGAAAATTACCTTAATCTCACAGGGCTCACATGTCCTGTGTATTGGGATAGTCTGTACTGCCCTAATTCTGGACACAGCCAACTCCCCCATCCTCCCTCACTTCTGTCTCAGTGGTGCAAAAGTCAGACTTTTCATCCTGAAATGGTACCAAGATCACTGCATCACCATCTTCTAGGGGCAAGAGATGGTCAGGCCAGAGCAAAAGGAGTGCCATCAGTACAGCGCTCCTCTAATTTATGCCAGAGGCTTGGTTGACCTTGCAGATAGAAGAGAAGAGAGACTTTAAAGTTCCCTTCAGATTTCCCTTAGGAAATAATTAAACCACATCTTCTGTTCTCTAATTCTGTTAGGTATTTTTAAGATGATTTATTTTTCCAACACTGTTCACTGAAGGTGAAATGATTTCCCATCCTGGCAAGTGTTATCTCTTTAAGCATACCTACATGAGCTCCAGTGTAAATTTCTACACCCAGTGCCTGCAGTAATCTTGTCTCTGTTGAAACATCTGAGATCCAAATTTAGGCTTGAACATGTGCAATAGGAGACAAAATTTGGCTCCCCGAGTGTGAAATAGCTCAGTTGTCCACTGTCTCAACATCAAAAAAAGATCAGTCTGTTGGAAGGGATTCATTTTCAAAACCTGAAGTAGTAAAGAGGTGAGGATAGGAAAAAAGGAAGGAAAAAAAAAAAAAAAGAAAAAGAAAAAAGAAAAAAGCACTTCATCTTTTATGCAGCCAAGTATCCTTTCATAATGGTCTGTTGAAAACATTTAACACACATGATGAACTCTTTTTTTTCCCCAAAAATTAACTGGAATATTTTTCCATTATCTTAAATTTTTCTTTCCTTTCAGCTTTGTTATCAATATTCATAAAGCATTTGTTGAAACAATCATCTTTAATTAGAATTTACAGGAATTAATCCCCATCATACAGTCTGAATTCAGGTACCTCTGAGAACAAACGAGCACTACTTTCTGCAGTTGGCTAGGGTAGTAGAAGTTTTTATGCTTATTTTCATTCCATATTTAAAAGGACCCCTGTCATAGCCTCACAATCCTTTAAGAGAAACCAAAACACAGAGCTCATTCAATGAGATTTTAATCTCCAGTTCAAGCAAAACCATGAACTGTTTCAGAGACCCTGCAGAACACCCAGCTGACATGGAGCTACTGCACCTGCTCCGCATTCTCAGCGTGGGCAGCCCCAGTGAGCTGAGCCACTGGCATCCCCACCCTGCTGCCCAAGCCAGGGAGGGGGGCAGCTTTTCTAGGGATCCAGACAAACCTGCACCACAAAACCTTCACTGACAACACTGGATATTTGGTTCCAAATGCAGAGACGGTTTGCTGTCTGGTGAATACATGTGCACAACTGTATACAGTATTTAAAGAGATCAAATCAGAAAATGTATTACTATGAACGAGGGGAATAGCAGGACTCATACCCAACAGGCACAAAGTACACTCCTTTATTACAGTACCGCAAGATACGGAGATGCCCCTGTGATGGGCACAGCATAGGAACCTGGTTACATACTGCAGTACCAAGTCTGCTGTTATCCTGGGCTTCACTCTTCCTTCAAGCCTCCTGCTGCACATTCCTCCCACCCACCATAAACATGGAAAGCAAAGCCCAGGGATTTTGCTGAACAGAGCTCTGAGCGGAGGGGATAAAGCTATAGGACCTGATTCCCTGTTACATGAAAGCAAAAGATGCCAAAGTCTTAAAGTACTTTGGCAGAAAGCTAGCTCTGTATAATCAAGAATGCAAGCTCTGTGGTTAGTTTAATCCCTGGAATAGCTCTGCAGATTTCTAAGTAATATTGCACAGGGTGAGTTTGGCTGAATTTTTTTTTTTTTTTTGATATCTTTAAATTGCTTACTGCTGTATTCTCCTTTTTTTTTTTTTTTTTTTCAGTCTTTTATGTAAGCTTTTCTTTTAAAACATATAGGAGAAGTGAGAAAAACAAGTATCTATCCAAAAAAAAAGCAACTTCCAGTGTAAAAAATTTTAATCCTGGGAAAGAAATTAGTTCCAGTAGCTGCCCAAGCAGTGATGTAGTCCCATCTAGAAAGGGTACATTTGCTTCCTCATGGAGTTTTTCAAGGAAAAGAACATTACAAAAAAAAAAAAAAAAGAAAAAAATCTTTATTACTGCTATTAATCTTGTTATCTCCATTAATTGAGTCTTAGGCTGCTAATGCTGCACCAAAATGTTTCCCTATTATTGTCACTCTTCCGTGCCCAAAGAAATAATGTCAGTAAAGATATGGAGTAGAAAGGGGAATTGGAGTTGCATAAATAAGACAGAAAAGTTGGAGTTATTACAGCATATTTCAGAAATACTACTTCTTTTCCCCCTTTTCTTCAAACACAGGCTTAGCATCTAAATACAAAAGACTAGCTTAGTGGAGAAAGAAGAGAGAGAGAGAGGGAGGGAGGGAGAAATGGCTTATGATTCCCATATGTTTCGGTACCTTTAAAATAAAGGCATGGTAATACTTAAATAGTATTAAGCTTTAAACAGCTGGTACTGTGTTTGTTACTATAGTCATCTGTTTAATTATATTGGAATGTGACAAGAAAGTAAAAAAGGAGGTTACTTTGACAGCTCTGTGTTCAGGGCTCCCAACAGGCCACCAATTAGAACCTGGAAAGAGGAAGGAACTTGTAAAAACTAATTACTACTCAGCAATGGGATATAGACCTATTTTTGTCAGAAAATTACTTTTTTTTTTTTTTTTTAACTTACAAAGAAATCTAGCCTCTTTTAGATAAAGCAACTTTCTTTAGGTCACATTCATGATACATAAACAAAATTAAAGATCTTTTTGTCAGTCAGAACTTCTGCTTTTCTCAGTTATATCCCTTGGTTTCTCTAAACATGTCATGAATCTTAACATGAATTCCTAAAGATGAATGAAAATATTCTGATTTCCAGAACTGCATGATCAGTCTGAAGGGTTTAAGTCAGTGTTTCTATGTACATTTACAGAAAAGGATCCCCACAGCAGTCAGAGAGCAGGTTTTCAATGCACTGATCCAAGCTCTATCACCTGGTGATAGATTTCTTCTCTCCCATACTCGGTGACATCTCCCATGCTTAAGAAAAAAAGGATTAGACAAAATGCTGAGCACTACCAATGTTATTTAAAGCAGCATGCAGCTGAAAAAGCTTAAAAACATACAGGATGAGATGTAGAATATGATCCATTAAGGAAGTCATTCATACTAGCTGAAGGGTTAATCCAGCTGCACATAGGTTAATGGGGATCTTTTCCCTCACTCCAGTGCAATTGGATTTGGCCTAAGCTATTTTCTTTGTAATAAAAAGAAATGAGCTTCTAGCCTCTGCTACATTTCTTTTACAACTGCAGTGTAGCATCCTTATCTTGTCTTTTCCACCACTCTTGTTCACATTTGAAAATAGAACTACATGTCCACTGTAAAAGTTCAGTAGTGTGTGAAATCATATCTTATTTAGGTGAGGGTAAATAAAGCTTTTCAAACATTTTCACAACTCAGTTTTGGTACTTGTCTAAGTACAGAATTCAATACTCTCAACAATTTAACTTTCTGGCTTGAAATTGCACAGAATATTTCTCCACAGACAAGACTTGCCTATATTGTTCATTTCAAAGTCAAAGAAAGCCAAATTTGCCCTTTTTTTGATTTTATTTTTAAATCCTTGCATTAAGGTCATTTGTTCCCAGAAGCTCTGCTCAATGACAGCTGCACAATCAGAGACTCAGCTGGAGGAAGGGTTGTGCTTGGTATTGCGACTCTGTCATTTCAAAGTGAGATGGTACAAGCAAGAACCATTTATCTGTGTTCACACACAGCATACAAGTCATTCTGGCTCCATATCCAAAGGACTCCTTTTAATTTAGGATTTACAAATATGAGTGTTGATAGCGGGGAGGTTCTCTTTTTTTGGTTGGGTGGTTGGTTATTCAGCAGCTTAACCCTACCTCAGTTAAAAGCAAAGATTCTGATTCAAAGACTTGTGCCTAAATACAACCATTTATATTAGCTTTACACTTCCCCCAAGTTTAGATGATGAGCTGAAAGGTGTGACCTTGAAAAATATTTAATACACTTATAGTTTACACTTAAATACTTTTCAAAGAATAGGTCTCATAGGAGTAACTGAGCTGATCTTTTGATAAGGCTTTTCTATTAACATTTTCTGCCCAGTAGTTCTTCAGAGCTCATACTTTCCATGGAATTTCCCCCTCCATTTTGTCTAGATATGGTAACAACAACACATCTTTGAATGCCTTGTAATGAAAATTGAAAGTAATGTCCTTTTAAATGTATAAAGGTTGGCTTTCTCCAGTAGTACATCAGTCATTCAAGAGGCTCAAATACAATCTTACCAGCATAGGAAAAGTTTTAGACAGAAAAACCCAACAGTAATGAACAGCGTTCCTCACAGAAATGACATTCAGTGAAACCATCACCAGAAAAGGCTGACATGTCAGTGGATGTTAATGGGAGGAGATGTCTGGAATTCACTGCCCCCAAATGACTGTACTGATTGTGGCATCAGGCTCTGCTGTAGCCTTTGTCCTCAGCCCTGCCTCTGCTGGGAGCCCTCCCCTAACAACAGGGCTGGGAGGTTTCCAATGGACAGCTGTAAACAGGCTGCTTATAAACATAACCCTTCCCAGTGTTATGGGTCTATCTTTGAGAATCTCTCCTGTACAGTAAGCTCTTTTCTTGCTTCAAAAGCTATACAACTCCCATTCTTTTTTCCTGTTGCTTTCCTCTTCCTGCACATGCACTCAATTTTTAACCAATGTCAAAACATTCCTTTTTAAGGACATACCTGAAACCGTGCTGTGTGCCTCTATTGGCATATCAATGTGATTATAACAGCAAAGATTTATTCTACAGTAGCAAAATGATCATGTCAAAAAAAATGAAAATAAAAAGCAAACCAAACAGGAAAAGCAGGTACAGGTAAAGCACTTGGCTTTCTTGAGTGACCAATTTCTTAATAAATTGCATCATTATTCATTTCACCTCCTGCTCAACAGCTTTCCCCCAGCTTGTTTCCCAGCTTCTTAAACAGCTGGAGAAATTTACCCTGCTGTGAATGAGACTTTGTTTGTATAACTGGGGAAAATTAGCTCAATCCTAACTTTCATGTTAAGGACAGAAGAGCAGCCTGTTTTAACAGTACACCATGAAAGCTAAATACATATACAGGTGCCTTCAAAGTAGTTTATATATATTAGATCCTGTACATAGTCTTTAAGGGTAAAATCTACAGTTTACATCTCTCTCAAAAAAAAATGAAGACAAAACCTCTATAGGTATATTTGGTTCAAAGTAATTTCCTTTCAGTGTGGTTCATACAGCTACTTTTAATGTTAACAGTTCAGTACCACCAAAAATGCTACTGCCTCCAATGACTAATTAGAGAAGTGACAGTAATGGTTTTCTAATTAAAGCCAATTTAACTTTTGCATGTTAATTAGTCTCACTTAATATCAATTAAATAAAAGAATAATGGGGTCATTACACATTTAAATCACAGAAGCTTCAAGCATAAGCTGCCTTAGAGGAAATTAGCTTGCAATTAAACAGTGTTATTAATAATTGCCTGTAAATGGTAACAGCCAAGCTGTTGCACAGGCCATGCCTAGTGGTTAAAATTATAACCATCCACATAAAAATTGACAGAGCTAAATTCTGAATAATCCTCTCTCAGGATTTCAATTTGCTTAGTTTAAATCTCCTGTCTTTGTGATTGACATTGTCCATAGTTTTCTGTCAACAAGACATTTGTTTCACAGGGTACTATAATGCGCTATTCCATATTACCATCCCTATATGCCTTCATCTGCCTCCTGACAGCAGGGGGACCTCCCTGTTCTCCAAACCCTTCACAGCTATACTTACAGGCAGAAGGTAATTTTTCCAACATAAAAAACCTGTATTTACATGCAGTAGTTAACACAGAATGAGCCTCTGGTCACACTAGAGCCCTTAATGTAAAACCTTGATATGAGAACTAATAATATTTTTTACTGACATAAACCTCCTTTTACTTGCACAATCTCTATATTAATAGCCTAAACACACAATCAAGCAACTGATATATGCTGTCCTCAGGAAAAAAAATATGTATCCTTATTACAAGCTTAAAGTCTTAAGTTAGATCTTTTGGTTTGGTTTTGATTTTTTTTCTGAAGGGGTGGACTGAACACCCATGCTCCTCAGTATTAGATATGAGCAGTTTGGGGAAAGCAGATAAATAAAAAAAAAAAAACAAACCCACAACAAAACAACCACCTTAACAAAGTCAATATCAAAACACCACCTACCTTCAGCTGAGTTATGATTTTAGCCAAGGACTCTGACAATATGAGATCTTTATGCAGTCTGCATCTAGCACTATAAAAAATGGCACCACATCACACAGGATCACTCCATAAAAACTTCAATTCAAATGCAAGCTTCTCTAAAAATTCCCCAGTGGAAAAAAAAAAAAACAACAACACAGGTTGGGGGAGAAGGAGAATTTCTAATCTAGAAAACTGCATGATTCCCTTAGTAAAGAAATTAAATACATAAGTAATAACAGTAGCTCAAAACACACCAATAATAGCATTGTGCTAGGCCTCCAAGTTTCTTCCTATTTAAAAATCTCAGCCAGCTGTTGTAAGTCCTCTTAAGTGCAAAATTGTAGGTTAGTTATTGAGAAATCAAGTAACTTCCTTGACTTCAGGAACAGAGCCACAAAAAAGATAAGATCCACTCAGCTCAGCATCATTTGCTTAGCTGATTTCAGTGCTCCAAATCAATCCCTACAAAAAACAGAGAAAGCAGTTTTACTGGTGAAAAATAGATTATACCCCACCTGAGTTTTCATCTTTGTCAGCAGTGGTCTGATGAAATACAGCAAAAACTTGTATATCTTCCTTCAGCTTTGTCAGGAGTGTGCTCAGCTCAGCTGTAAATATCTATGCTATTACTCTGACCTTTAATTAGTTAATCAAGCTCCTCTGCTTTATATTGGAATATACTGATCTCAAAGTATAACATTCATAACCATCCTGGAAGTGAAACCACCTTTAAGGATATCTACACCTATAAAAACAGAGCAGCACCCATCACACTATGCTTTCCAACTAGTGTTTCCCTCCTCCAGACATTATAACGCTGCTGCTAAGAAGTCAGACCATATTCAGCTGTGTACTGAGAAAAGCAACACCTGTTGTAGACTCTGATGTGTATAAAACAGAACCAATGTTGGTACTACATTTGGATAATGTCTTGGTATTAAACCCTTCCATAATAGGGCAGAAAGAACGAAGTGGAGGAATTGTTTTGTTGAACTTCTGGAAAACTGTCATAGTTTCCTTTACCCTAGTACATCAGCTTGTAGGCAAAGGGGAAAAAAAAAATAATCTAAAAACCTTTTTCTTGTTCTCATGTGAATTTTCAGAGACTGTAACTAGGGTAGCAATATCGAGGTAAGTCCTACAGCTCCGTTGAGCATTCAGTAAGTTAGCATCTCTTATGCCACTTTCTATCTATTTCACATTTTCATGTTATTTGAGCCTATTCTCCTCCTCCTTTCAAGGAGATACATGGATTGCTATAGGCATACCAGCTCAGAAATCACAGTGAGGCACTTGCAGCTGGATCTGCCATCTAGGGATTAATCTCTTAAACCTACAGACAGCAGAAAACCACATGACAATGAATGGCTCTGAGAGACCAGGACGGCCTCAACTCCTTGAGAGCATTTTGTACCCTCTCTCTTTTACAAAGATAAGAATGTCAGCAAATGAATAAACATACAAATGAATGTTGGCTTCTTTGCCTAGACCTTCAAAGAAAATAACATAGAAACCAGTTCTCTTGCAGCCTTATGGCTGCCAGGGGAGAAGAGGTAGGTTGACTGGATGTGGCTCCTTCAACTCATTCTCACACTGTTTACTGTAGGAGGTGGAAGAGATCCGACCCACAGCAATGGCATGATTGTCCTGAGGAGTCTGGTTGAGCCAAGGACAGCAGGATGCTGGGGATGGTTTTCTGCTATTTGGCCACTTCTCTGCTCCTTGACATCAGTGTTAAGTGGGTGCAAATGAGCATAACCAGTGCTGAAAGGGAACATTTCACACCCACTTTGTGCAGGTGTAAATAACTATGCAAAGTACACAGGCGGGAATCCAGCCCCTTACACCCTCCTGCTAAGGCTGTAGTAGTACATATCCAAGTACTGTATATCAATATAGAGGTGGGAGAAAATATTCCCTTTGCAAAAGTCAGGTTTGATGCACTTAATGCTAAATCTCATTACTCTTTCCAGCAGGTTTATACTCACTGGTTTAATGAGAGTGACATGACTAGGATTTGGCCTCCAGTCTATGTGATGAACCTTTTCTGGGCTCCCTGTGATGATATTGCCAATAGATATCTGATTTCTTGGTTTTCTTTGTGAAATAAAAGAACTGTAGGGCTTTAGACATTTCTTATCCTCATAAACTAGCCAAATTGTAACAACCACAACAGCATAGTCCTGTTGTACCTTAATCCAAGATTGGTGAGAAGCTGGATCTTCTGAGCTATTTCAGAAGACCAACTATCTGATGAATTATTTCTGAATTTCCTTTCAGATTGAGCTGTTGTACAACACATTCAGTAACCACAGAATAACAAGACTGCAATTCAAAACTAGTGCACTGCAAGAGTTCAGATGACAATGATACAGATAATAGCCCACAGTTCATTAATGTCTTATTCTTTTAGTTATAGTTTAGCTCAAGCACATTTTATCTACAGATGTATATGGACAATTATTTTGGGGGAAAGATATAAAATGAATAAATACCAACACAATAGTGTCAGCCCTGGGAGATAGAAATGATACACAATTGTCACTTCAGAGCAGAAATGTACACCTCCCAGTGAATTCATAGGATTATCGCTCTCAAAATTCATGATGAAAAAGACAAAATTTTTATTGCTGTCTTAGCCCATATTGCCAATGTTAATAGTGAAGTAGTTAGGAAAAAAAAAAAAGCAAAACACCTAAAACACAGAAAACCACAGCAGGTCTAACATTAAATGAAAAAAAAAAAAAAAAAAAGATGCCAGGAAGGCCTTGTTGTTGTAAACTTTACATTGCCAATGGAAAAAAAATCACACTTCTACAGGCAAAGCCACCTACAAGTGCATAAGAAGATCTGAGTTTTAGTCCATTTTGGAAACTCATTTACATTTCCTGAAGATGCCTAGATTGGCGCAAGCAGAGAGAACTCTAACAACAAAAACACCTGCAGGAAGATGCCCGAACTTCAGTGGTGAATCTGGCTTTCACACAGACTAAGCTCCTGCAGAAAATCCTGCTTTGAAAAGAAGTACTGTTGTTATCACCAAGGAGCAGCTAGTTTTTGGACACAAAAGCAGTGAAGTAACCTTCTAGTCCACACTGGGAGGGTTTGAGTCATAGCTCCTGGTGTCTCTCCTTGAAAACTCTGCTTTAAGCCCTTTTTCATTGGTCGCAGTTGTTAATGATGGGGCAGTAAATTCAACTGAATTATAAAAGGAATACATCATGACAGGTAGCAGAAGCAATTGGTGCAGCCACTGCCATGTGGAAGGTCAGTCACAAAGCAGTGGTCCATATGATATATTGTGACTATCTCTCAGAGAGTTGCCCTCCTCATGCTGAAACCAACAGGGTCTCACTCAGGCCCAGGAAAAGCAGTACATAATTCAGTGAAGAATTCTTTCTGAAAAGCCCTTGAGTATGGCTAAGCAATAATGACCTTGTTTACCTCGTTTAGCCCCAAGTTCTCCAAGTAAGAGCTGGCCATGAAGAGTTCTTATGCTCTCTGATATCCAGCCGGGACAGCGTGTCCTGTCTTTGTTTTCAGCCATCAGGCTTGTGTCAAACACACCCTGACAGCTGCAAAATTTTTTGGTAAAAACAATAATTCCTCTTTTCCCTTCCATCTGCCTGCAGATGGTTTAAATCTGACCCATCAAAAGGAGAAGAAAAAAAAGGAAAAATAATATTCCAGCTGAGATGAAATTATAATGATTGCTGATTTTGTATAAAGAAAATAACAGGTTTGAGATTTGCAGAAGAGTCCTTGCAATGATGAATTAAACCGTGAATGGGAGAACTGGAGGATTTACCAGTTGATCTGGGTTCTCTATACTTCATTTCAGACCTCTTTAAATCAGCAAACATCCACATGAAATATAGTCAGCAATGCCTGTCATGGATGACAGCTACTTTTTTCCTTTACTAAAGAGAATCTTTGCCAAGAATGACTGAACTACAGTTCAAAATACTAGAAGGGAATACTTTCCAAATGGGTAAATTTGAAGCGTGAGGATCCTACTGAGTTTCAGTGTTCCTCTAAGCTTCTCTATAGTTCTAATAGAAAAAAATCCTGATGTCATTCCATGTTTTTTACCAACTCCCCTGCACTGCAATTGCTGCTTTGCAAGCTCACATTGTGAATGATGAGTTTGTTCATGGAGAATGTCAGCTATTACAGGTAAATTGCTAGCCAATTGGTTTCAGCGCTTGATGTCCACCTTTGATGAGACCAGCACATGCTGTAAAGTAGCATAGATGCAAAGCAACAAAAATAAATTACTTTCTGTCTAGAAACATGGAGTGAAGAATGAAATGGCACCTCTTGTTGTGATTGTCTCTTCAGGACAATGCACATACATTGCAGTGAGGAGGAAGGTGAGTAGTTCACAAAATAGTAATTTTATTTTCAAGTCATGGGTTCAAACAGTGATCTTGAAGACTTTACTGCATCATCAAGGCTAACAGCAATTTCCAGTCACTGCAAGAGGAAACTGGTGTTACAATATACATCAATACTGGAAGATGTCATGTCACACAAGAGCTGAGGAAACAAGAGACAGAATCACAGAATTACTCAGGTTGGAGAAGACCTTCAAGATCATTGAGTCCAACCTCAACCTAACCCTACTACCCTAACTCTAACAACCCACCGTTAAACCACGTCCCCAAGCACCACATCCAAGCAATTTTTAAGCACATTCAGGGATGGTGACTCAACCACTTCCCTGGGGAGCCTGTTCCAATGCTTAACAACCCTTTGTGTAAAGAAGTTTTTTCTGACATCCAAGATAAACCTACCCTGGTGCAACATGAGGCCATTTCCCCTTCTTCTGTCACCAGTGAGAAGAGACCAACCTGCTCTCACTACAACCTCCTTTCACGTATTTGTAGAGAGCAATAAGGTCTCCCCTCGGCCTCCTCTTCCACAGACTAAACAGCCCCAGCTCCCTCAGTCGCTCCTCATAAGGTATGCTTTCTAAACCCTTTCTAAACCAGAAGAATATAGCATTAAAGTGTTGTAAAACACTATAGTTCGCCAGAGCATCTTGTCCCCACAGTATCAGATTTTTGCATTAGGACACAGGTAAGGTAAGGATGAGTTTCCTAACAGTACTAGATCTCATAAAGATCCCCTCAAGCCTATTCACACAGCAACATCATTGACAGCAGGGCAAAAAGGCCAACTAGGCTAACTAGGAAGCAAGGAGAATAAGCAGCAGCAGGTCTCTGTAGGATGTGCTTAAGCTTTTTCCCTGCTACAGTACATGAGGATTTTTCTAAAGGAGCCAGACTGTCTCCTGGGATCCTGCTGAATGATGCTCCACTTCCCCTTTGCCCTTTACCCAGAGCTGTTGCTCCTGCCAAGCACTTCCATTTGCTGTGACTGAAACCACCAAATAAACAAATGGAGCCTGTATTTGTATTGCACCTTCTGACATCCACAAGTCCATCCAAGTGTTAGAGCTTATGGACAGATCAAACTCACTATGCACACAGATACTAACTGTGTGACACAGAGTCACTGTGCCATGTCCCTGGACATCTGCACTGCCAGACAGCGAGGAGTTTGGAAGACTGCCCTAAAGCAGTGGAGCTGGGAAACAAGAACTAAGGGTGGAAAAAAGTCATTAAAAACAACAGGTGGCTAAGTCACACAAAATATCCTGTAGAATTCAGAAGCAGGGCAGAGAATTCCTGTGCATAAAGGATGAATTGCCCTCTCTGAAAGGATGGCTAAAAAGCAACACACTGTTCAATTAAAAAAAATAAAATTAAATTTGGAGAGCCTAGTAGTGATATGGACTGAGCTTGTCCTGAGTAACCTACTCTTCTTCTTACTGCAGTTATCCCAATGTAGCATCACATCAGTAGCATGACATGCATGAGTAGGCTTGGGCTCTCCCTGGCTAAATAATGGACTTGAGGCTGCAAAACTGTCACCCTTTCCTAAGAAACAGATTGAATTCAGGAAATTAAGACTCATAGAGTGGTGAGTAATGCTTTTGTCTGGCTAGTTCTGAAGTACCCACGGATGGCTGTGAATGCTGTGTTGTCTTGCATTCCCATTCTTGAAAGGCCAAGTTCAATCAGACCCAGGCCCATCCCACCTCTAACAAGAAGTGATTACTGTGTGCTGCCCTCGGGGCATGTGCTCTGTGGAAAGTAGGTTTCAATGTACAGTAGAAGAAGGTTCTTCACAGAAGTTGTCAGACTTTAGGGAATCATATAGGCCCATCCAGCCTCCTCCCTCTTTGTCCAGGGGGAATCACAGAGAAGTGACTATCTTGGAACAAACACAGATGTTTTAAAAAAAAAAAACAAAAACAAAAACGGGGGATGATGGAAAAAAAAATTACAGAGTCTCCTCACGTGAGCAACAAGTACACCCCACAGCTGCTAGCTTTGTTTTGCATATTTTACATATTTACATACAGAAAATATTTCTAAACATCCCTGTATTTATTTAAAACTCCATCAGTAACATGTCTGCCAGAACAGATCCAGTGCAAATGTAGTCACTGGGTGACACTTCCCTGCATTGGTTTAAAAATGCATCATGGGTCCAAAAGCTGCTTGCAGTGAAGTCAACAACAACAAAAAAAATCGAAGGAGGAAGAGCTAACTTTATAATCCTGAAGTACATAGCAAAGGCCTTCAGCCAAACTGTCTGAAAAATCAATGAGGCAACACTTCTGAAACAAGGACAACCAGTATCTTAGAGAAAGTGTGGGGTTTTTTTCCTCACATCACAGTTACCAGGTGCTTACAGGTAGGTGGTGAGGGTGGGCTAGAATGGGAATAAATGCTTTGAAGGCCGAATAGCTTTCCTCAGACAGTATAGGGAAGTGAAGGAAACTGCTCAAGATCAGAAAGAGGTGGGGGGGGTGCAGGTTGTTGCCTCCTCCTAAGGCATATTCCAGTTTAAAAACAGGTAGGGTGACACCCATGTACATGCATATCTTCAACTGACAATAGCCCCCATTCAGAAAAGGTCAAATTATTACCTGAGGAAGCATTTGGTCATGAGCATTTCTTGGTTTTATTTGTAAGAAATCCCTTCTCTTCCAGCCCAAAAAACCACTCAGGGAACTGGGCAGCCTCACTATCCCTGGTCACCCTATGTAGGCACCATACAATTTGAAAAGTCTGGCCATGGGAAAGAGCATAGGGCTGGCTTCCCACATACTCCACTGATGAGAAAGCCAAAGAGGAAGGGATCATGGAGTGAGACCATTGCTCCAAGCTGCTTGCTGAGCTTACTTACCAGGTGGAGCAGGAATCTATCCCTCAGAGCCAAGGAATAAACTTCTTCACAAAAGCAAACCAGAAAGAAAAGGGTGAAGAAAAAGCAGGGGTAATTGTGCAACTCACAGAGCTCCCACCCAGCATTGGCTCCATTGCAGATAAAGAGAAGACAGATAAAGCAGGACAGAAAAAACACACCAGTGAGTGAGTAAGATTTATCCAGACCGCCACCCCAAGAGTGCTTTACTGATGAGGCTCTACAGAATTCTCCCCATTGGCTTCTACACAGATGCCAAAATATAAGTTCATACCTTTTACATTGGGCATGTGAGAGAGACTAGGGAGTTTCCCACTGAGCAACTGGCTTCCTCAAGTTGAATTTTCTCTTTATCCATCTCCATCAGAAAAGAATAGTGTTACTCTTAAAAGGGAACAGATTTTTTTAGTTTTGGCCAGATATAGAAAACTTTGTTGCTATATTTGGCTTCTAGTGTAGGACTCTCTGCTTGCTGGTGGGAGGAGGAAATTAGAGCTGGTGTTATTCATAGCTAAATGGGTATGAAAACCAAACCATCTCCCTTTGAACCTTGGTGCTACTATGGGCATTCACATAACAAATCATTTTCAAAACCTGTGGTACCTCTGTACTTGCCATGGCCAACATCAAAACTTTATTACCCACTCATTTTCCCATAGAGATAAATGGTTGCAGATGCACATTTATTGTCAAGGAAAAGACATTGGTGTAGTTCCTGGTGTTGGTTTGTTGTTTGGTTTTGGGGTTTTTTTAAGTGTCATTTCTCACTTGTCTTCAAAGAAAGCAAAAGTGATATTCTGAAGGAGAGACAATTACTGGAAGGCTGCATCATCCAGCCCCCCTCCTCTTCCCAACAACCTCAAAAAAGAAATCAGCTAAATAAATTAATCAGCATCCCAGCCCAATGCACAGCTCAGCTGTGAGGAATTCTCACCAGATGTCTTGGTCCCCACCCGGCCTCCCACATCACGCAGGCAGCATAATCCCTTGGAGTTTGAGGTCCTGCCAGGATGACTGGCCCCACCACCTGGTGTCTCCATGAAGGGCTGATGGAGTGTCCTGATGCCTTGTCCCACCAGGGCCAACCAACCCCAGCCCCATCAACTGGACCCTGGCCATGCTCACCTCCCTCTCCAGCACAGAGGATGCTAGCCCCACTCCTCACATTTTCCATGGCATTTCCCCTGTGTCAGGTGGGCTGAGCACTGCTGTGGTCACCCGGCTAGATTCTGTGTGCAATGGAAGCACCTTCCCCACGCACCAGGCTAGGACCCATTTTCCAGATAACACCCAAAATTAGATTTATCTGGATGTAACCAAGGAGATTCTCCATGGACGTTAGATCACTAAAGCCAGCTGAGTGATACTGATTTACAGAGAGTGTAGATCATTATGGATAAAATCAGTCACAAATTCTTGAGCATAACTTTCCCTGCCCTCCTTTCTTGATGCAATGAGAGCATGTAGAAATAACCTCCATGAGCACTGGGAGACCCAGGTGTGGGACAACACAGCTGCAGCCCTACTCTGGTGAGAGCAGTAGAAGTTACTGGGAGAAGAAAAAGCACTTCAGCTAGCTCATCCGCTAGCTTAACACACTCTTGCTTCCTAAAGCACATTTGCTTCACTGGGGATGGTTGTGATTGTCTTAAAGCAGCAGGGCTCCCACACCTTTTCTCCCAGACAAACCATCAGCTCACTTTAAAGAAAAAAATTTCCTGTAATGTTTATCCTAAGTTTTCCTTGACACTTAATTTATACCAAATTTCTAGAGTCCTCACATTGTTCTGTCTTTTTTTGATGGCTGTCACATCCAACTCTATGTCTTTAATGCGTTAGCCAAATGATCATTACGCATTATTTGCTTATTTTTCAGCAGTCCACACCAGCAGCCCACATCCCATCTTCATGCCCACCGTCCATGGAGACTGTTCTTTCCCAGTAGATCCCAACCTACAGAAAGATTTTTAACATGGTCTCCTCCTTTCCTGGCCTTACTCATCTTGAGTTTCTGGATGGCAGCTCTCTCTATTGCTTCTTCATTGTCCAAGAAAGGAAAGCATGGTGATTTTGTAAAGAAAAAGCACCTGGCTTGCTGTCTGGTCCCAGAAACAGGGCGAGAAGCAGGATATATGGGGAAAATCCTGCTCATCTCCTGATGCTCTGAAACAAAGTACATCCCATATGTCCAGGAACTTTTGAGGATTTTGCAACTAAATTCTTAACAGCTCCCTGCTGATTGCATACAAGTGGCAATTTTTCAAAAGCTGAGTGCTTGGCCAAAGTTTGGGGGTCGTCTGTCATCCCGTGTTTCCACCCCCCCTGTTGGAACAGTAAATGATCTATCTGTGACCAAAACACCAAACCTTCAGCCCTCAAGCCAGAACATAGACATGCAAACATTTCTTAATTAAACAGTTGTAAAATATTTTTAGTAAGGGCAAAGTTATCTCCTTAGTGGGAATCACTGAACTTCGCAAAAAAAACGGTCAATTTGAGATAAATAACTTGCACGGAAATTTTCTACTTGATGGCTGTCCAAACTGCAAGAAATATAAAATCAAAATAGGTCTTAAACTAAGAAGTGTCAGGTTATGATTCTACTAGGTCTGATTGTAAAATAGCCTCTAGTGTTAATGCAACTTAAAAATATGTTTAAAAAAACCCCAAACACAAAATAACCCCCACACTGTAGAAGAAGCAATTGACACAGTATGCGAAATCAAAAGCTAATGCCTTCACAAGAGCCCTCCTTTAAATCCCTTTGAAGCTAGGCTTTCACTCCATACAATTTTAGTAGAGAATGAGTTTAAAACACTTGTTTGTCTTCTGTTGAAAATGTAAAATCCTTGGCTCTAAAAATTAATCTCATGAAAAAAAGTAGAAACTCAAGATGCTGTAATATACAAAGAGATTTATGAGTTCTTCCGTTGCATAAGAATAAAAAGAAAGCATTAAGTAATTGTTGAGAAATACAGACCAAACTGAAAATGCTACATAAAAAATATAACAATAAAATTCACATTAAATTATTTATTCAGTAATTAAAACAGTGACACTTTTCTTTCTACAAAGCTCCCCCCCTCCCCACCCCCCCAACAGTTTTGAAGAGCAGGGCAAAAAAGTTCAATGGAGTTTTGAGGGAAGCAGGATTGGAAAACAGGTTGGGGGAGGAGTGGGACCCTGATTTGACTGATGATTTCATGTAACAGCTACAAACAGCTAGCAGGGAAAGTGCAGCATAGTTCTGCAGATACTTTACTAGATTACTGTAAACCTCAACTGCTATAAATCAGTTGTCTATAGGTACTAGCTACCTGAGCCCACGCTTACCACAATCAATGCTGATTCCAACTAATGTCCACCAATGTTGGGCCAGACTCCAGGCCACCACATAGTGCCAGCCAACACTGACTGCAATTTAGACACTCGAGGCTGGTCCCGATGATCTCAATGCCATCAAAGATTTCCAAAGACACTGAGGGAAGGAAGCAACATTCCAGCTCCTGCACGCAAGCAACCATCATCACTAATGCACAGCTGATCCACCTTGAAGGTTTGAGCCTTTGAGCAGGTGCATGAGATAACTGTGATGGTTTAATTTCCCCCATCCCTAAGCTACCTTTATTGGGAGCTAAAACCATTCTGCATTTCACAGGGATCTTCAGCCCAGTTTTCACAGGTCCCACCATGGTGTCATGGAGACTTCAGAGCAAGAACAGGGAGAGGGTCATGGCCACTGTGCACATGAGGGGCAGCTAAAACACAGGTTTCTGAGGACACATCTAATTCACATTGGCAACCAATTCACCCCATAAAATGGACCAAGTATAAACCTGCCAACACAGTCAGATTTTTAATGTGCTGAGCAGTGGCTGCTCAACCATCTACATACAATGCTGGAGAGGATCACCTCTGCTCATAGCTCTACCATCTTAACATTTACAGGAAGTCTGCTCCTGCCTCTCCTGTCACAGGGATCGGATTTTAACCTTGCTCAGGCAACAACCCCTTAGTCCTTAAAGGGACATCCTCCTGCATCACAACTGTTGATTGTGCCCATAGGGCTAATATGTAAAAGCAGTATTTATTTTCAAATATCTTCCTGCTTTACATGAGATTTCAGTACCAAACAACATGCATCAGCCTTTTTTTTTGTTTTTTTGTGTATTCATTTTTTCTTTTAGTCGGCTTTTGTGACTTTGTGTCATTTTTTTGATTTTTAGGTGTTACAGTCCTTCTTTAGGACCTGAGTGGAGCTCTGACACAGACAGATCTCCGGTGGCTG
>JAAGNO010020061.1:50231-74034 GCA_033439905.1 Ceryle rudis
ACATATTAAATTCAAGCAGTCAATTTTAAAAATATATATATTTCTAAATTGTCTATAAGAAATATAGGCTGCTGGTCCATTGATATGGAGAAAAAGCTTGTACCTGAAAATAATTAAAAGAATCATATTCAAAAAGATATGCTTGTCTGCTGAAAGGCAATATATTGCACCTCTCTATGGAACTGCTGACTTCATGGTCATCTTTACAGACACAACAAATCAGGGTTGCTTGTTGGTTGTTTGCTTTTCTGGGGGTGGGGGCTGTTGTTTGGTTTTGTATTTTACAAGTATGGAAAAAATTCCATTCACTCCTGAGTTAACAGAGAATGCAATAAAATGCCTACATTTTCCCAGTCTCAGATGAGATTTAGTGATGTCATTCATTTCCAGAGGATGTGCACTTGAAGTATGAGGGTAGAATGAAGGGAACCAGGTATAGCTACACATGTATGTGTATATATACACACAGGGAATCATGGGAAGAGGAGAGCAAGGCATACAAAATAGCCTGAAGCAGAAAGGCTGGGTACAGGAAACTCAATCCTAAGTGCAGGTGGGGGGAAATGTGACAGTCCCCTCCCACAACCTCATACACTCTGAAAGCTGTGATAAGATTCATCCTTGAAAGCATGTTTTGGAGCAAAATGTTGATGACTGAGAGAGAACTGCCATTCCCTGAAGATCTTCACGCTATGAAAGAGGTATCATATAAACTGATAACTGAATTTGAATGTCTAGTGAGGAAAGGAATCAGAATAAAGTGCATTTTAGTATTGCCAAGCTTAGCTTATTCAGCTCTCCAGAAATCAAATCTGCTGGGCAGTCAGTAGCTGAGCTATTCCATCATCTTGTTGGGATGGAAATGACCAGTTGAAACAAACTGGTATCTGCTTTTCAAAAACTGGTGGACAGATTGAACCCTCACAGTCTTAAAACAGACACAAAAATTGACAGCAGATTTCTCAACAGAAATAAAATCAAATCCTGGACAACTTTAAGAGTACAGTATGTAGATTTTCTTGAAAAAAAACCATAATTTCCCTATGTTCTCCCAGAAACAGTGACAGAGTACATCATGTTTTATAAGTCCTCACAAAATGAATCATCTACGTTCTTGGGACAGCATCAGAACTCACCACACATAAGAAGAATGAAACAACTCCTTTAGTAATGCGTTAAGACACATAACTTGTCTGTGACCTGATTTTAAGGGCCTTTTTTTTTTTTTTTCCCATCTGCAGAAACATGAACAGTCTTAACATTTCTGTTTCTTTCTCACTGCCATCAATTCTCTGCAACTGCAGTGTTGTGACCAAGTGCTCCCCTCCTCTTTCAAGAACAAAACCATCACAGCATCTGCTTCTCATAAGCACATTTGTGCATGTGTGTAAGTGTGCGTGTATGAGCAAGAGAGAGAGAGAGAAGTAAATGCTGAATTTAACTTAAAAGTTTGCCACAGTGAAGGATTTTTTTCTTTCCCATCTTTCAAATTGTGGAACATAGAAGTAGGGATACTTCTATGCACTTGTGCTTTTACTTTCAACTCACTTGTTAGTACAGGGTCGGTTAGTTACTAAGGAAAAAAGATTAATTTAGTTGACTTTTAAAGTTGATTGACTGGTGTATGAATGGCTATAGATGATAGCAGGTTTTTATTGGCACTTGTCTCCCAGAGCCTGCAGAGCAACACAAGTTGCTTCAGCACACTCACATATTCAGCAGTGGAAACTGGGCACATAACAGTAGTCCTTGAGGTGGAAGAGGCAATAGCTTCCCCACATATTCATCCCCACTACCCATCAACTCAATAAAACAATCCAGAAAGGCATTCCAGTGCAAACTGTGGGCCTGTTTTTCCTGTCCTATTTTGCTTTGACATCTGTAGGGAACAGGAGGATGTCCCTCATTATCTGAACTTGAAAAGAGGAAGGCAATGAACTGACTGCTCTTGCTAGACTTTAAACTATTTCAGGAAGTCAAAAACAGTACATCTCAAAAATAAATGTCGCTTTTTCTTTTGCTCCCCATGGCACCCAAACTCTCCAGCCGTGAAGTTCAAAGAGGATATATTGTCTCTTTTGACTTCCATCTTTCCAAAAAACAAAAAAAAAAAAAAAAAAAAAAAAAAAAAGAGTTATATTTAAAACAAGCTTGGATTTTTTTTTTCCCCTCCCTGTATTTCTAATATGGTCAGAGTTCTTAAGTTAGAACCCTTATTCTTGAAATATTTCCTGAACTATACTGTCTTGATAAGAAGGTGAACTGTGGAAGCTATTACTATGTTCCCTCCCATACAGTTTTCCTATTGCATTGCAAATTCATTGACAAATTAAGGAGCTAGCTCCACCAGAGCAGCAATAATATATAGGATTGTCATAAGAGTGAAATTTATTAAGAGAAAGAAATGCTGATGGACTATAAAGATGAGGAAAAAAACCCCATCACATTTAATTTAGCAACCCAACACAAAAACTACAACCCTACTATTTTAAAGTAATATTTAAGCATAGTCCATTCAGCACTTTTATGCCGTCTCAAACTTCAAATCAGCAAGGTACACTCTTAAAGGCCTTGCCAAATTGTGACATAATCCTAATGCCTCCAGTGCCAGCAAGTCAAGCCTTCTCATGCGGCAAGGGAGAACACTCAACACCTCATAGGATCAAGTTCAAAAAGCCTGGAGAGAAGCAGCAGCTCAGGGAGGGAGGCCTGAACCTTGAAGTGGCATGCATATCCCAACACTCCCCCTCCCCTTTCACACACAGATCCATGTGGTCTCCACCTGAGAAACCTACATTTACAATGCTTGTTGCCTTAAAATTAAACTGTTTCTTATCTCAGCCATGTGTTTATGTCTTGATTTCCATTTAGCTGGTTTGTCTTTCAGGCAGGGATGTCTGAAAACAGTGATAACAGAAATATAATAGGTTATAAGGACCTTAGGAAATATTACAGAGGGATCCTGAATGCATAGAACAGAAAGGTGACATCTCCAAGCAACAGCTAGGATATGGCAACTCGGGCCCTGATTCTGTGCTCAGTCTCACCTAAGCGTATGCTGACACTCACTGGAGTCATCAAGGGCTGGGCATAGAGGCTGACCCAGCTCCAGCACACTGCAGGACAGGGCTGTCAAGGGTAATCTTGCAGCACTTATACAGGATTGGATCATGCTCACCTTGGCTTCAAGTAATGTCCTTATTATGCGAGTCAGACCCAAGGCCCAGGCCAGAAATGGGGTTTCCCAAACACCTTGCAGAGCACTCTGACTAGACATGGCCACATCATTTTCAAGTTCAGATTCTTAACCAGACAGAAGCCAGGCCTGAATTTGTGCACACTCAGCATGTGCAAGTTCTTACAAAATTCAAGAGCTGCAGCTGGGGTCTCATAAGGCTCACAGCAAATCTGGGGTTAGACAAGCATACTCTGAAGTCAACAGGAGTTGAAAATTTCAGCGCTTTCCTTGAGGTACTCAGCAGATAGATCAGGCCAGTTGAAAATGTTTTGTCTCCACAGTTTACACATTTTTATAAAACTGACATTTCATTCCTGAATATTGATGTTATAAGTTACAACCCTTGAAATGGCTTAGCTGAA
The DNA here is from genome assembly GCA_033439905.1 of Ceryle rudis. Taxonomy (NCBI): domain Eukaryota; kingdom Metazoa; phylum Chordata; class Aves; order Coraciiformes; family Cerylidae; genus Ceryle; species Ceryle rudis. The sequence goes on from JAAGNO010020061.1 coordinate 53,832, forward strand.
AGTCCTGTCTCATGAGTTAAAATAAGAATATTATGATGTCTATGAGCACTATGAGGGCCTGAAACGTAATCCACGGGGGGCTAAGTCAACAGCTTCAATGGATCATCTATGAGGCCCAAACTCATGTCAAATTGAAATCTGTACAAGTATTTGGTCCCATTTTGAAAGAACGGATGGGTTGGAAATGCAGTTCCTGTAAACCCAAGCTTTGCTCCACGCTAAAGGTGTTTGCACATTTCTGACAATCAGCACAGCACAAAGCCACCTTTAGAAGCAAGAAAATAAAACACCCTTACTACAATCTAACACCAGGAAAAATATTTGGCTGAAACTTTAGGTGTGAATTATACTTGCTTAAGCTACAACAGAAGGACAAAAACATCAAAATCTAGTAATTTGGAAACAATGACGGTTTAGCTCTTTAAAAGGAAAGAAAAGATTAATATTTGAGGTAACAAACAAAAAAAAACCCAAAATGCACAAATGCATCACACACATCTAAAAATAGCATTTTATACATTTTTTTTTGCCAGTGCTTCTCTGAGAGCAAGTTCTTTAAACAGAACTTAACAATTTTACAATTTTTTTTAAAAAAATATGTCATCCTAAAATAGCCCATCAATCCTTACCCAAACTTTCTGTATTTCTACAAAAATAGATGCACAAAGAGCTACAAAATACTGTATTCCTGAAGGGAGGTGCACTGTAGTCAAGGGAGAGTCTTTTTCCTGACAATTGAGACTGTTGATAAAAATATCAAGCTGAACAAAACAAAACACTGTTAAAAGAGCAGAAAGGAGTTAGGTTGCCCAGCTGTAGCAGGCTCAGATGAGGAAAGAAAGAAAAGTTAGGTTTTTGTTTTTCTCCAACACTGCAGGACCCATGATGGCCTTACAAACAAAAGGCTCAATAGCAAAACCAGGATGGTTGGCTCTTCATCTTCATATGTCCTTTGCCCCAAGCAGAAGGAGTCAATGACTGTTATATCTCCCGCCCAGCTGTTCTGACTCCTGCTATAGCTGGTCTTAATTTATCTGAACTTCAGAACCAAGAAGTTTCCTTGCTCTTGTCCTGATGCTGTAGACCTACATTGCAGAAAAGAAAAAACAATTAAAATTTGATACAGCCTTTTTCTCCCCAAGAAAGTCAAGTAAGGATCAAGAGGTTTTGATTTCAAAAAACAAAGGGAAGAAAACCCCCCACAACTTACCATACTACTGGATCTGTTAGTAACATTGCTATTGCTCCCAAGTTTTTAGTTTATGTGGGATAAGCTTAAAACCACACTTAAGTTTTAGATTGGCTCAAGCGGCTCAGGAATGCTGATAAAAATTCCATGTGTGCTTCCTTGTTTTGACCTCATTTGGAGCATGGCGTGGCATGATAAAATCCTCCAGCAAGGTGGAAAATAATCCAGTATGCACCAGAATAATTTTTCCTGATAGGGGCCACCCACAGACCCTACCTATTTTAGGAAAGGCCTGACACTTTATGATCTCTCAGTTTCTGTGGCATTTCACCTCACCAAGAAAAGAGGGAAAAATGTTCCCGCAGTATGTAAAAAAACCCAAATAATTTCACCTACAGAGTGTTGGATTTTTAGCCAAGAATGGCTAGTGCTTCCACATGGGAAAAATTAATGATTTTCAGCTTGCATTTGTTACGAGTTCCTCTAACATTTTCCTTTATGAAAACTAAGGACTATCTAATAAATGTGGTGCTATGTTGTGGCTTTAGCATTATAGACTTGGAAACCGTATTATAATCTAGGATTTCTCTGTTCCAGAGGGATTCAATCTTTGCTAGATTTACACCCAAAAGGGCGTATACCACAAATCCAGACAATAGAGGGGAAGGTGCAGATAAAACATCCCAAAAAAAGATACATTCTTGCTCATTTATAGGGAAAGTAAAAAGGAGAGAGGTGCAGGCACATATTTTCAAAGGTAGTTAAGACACTTAAGACTCATGGATTTAAAACCTGCCCTTGATGTTTTGAGCCAAGTATATCTCATTTTGTGAAGTAGAGGTGCACCTCCCACTATAAATCTTCACTGCTATATAGAAAGCAATGTTCCACTCTGTCTCACACTATATATATTGCTCTACTATATAGTGTACCGAGACCAATGCACCGACTACCTGATCTACTAAGAATTTAGCACCAATTTCACCACTAATAAGTAGGTGCAACTCCAGACTTCCATTATGTTGTAACCACTGAAGCTCCATGTTCATTTCATCTTTAACTTGTGAAAATTGACAGATACATGTGCTAAGCATGGATCTCTTATTTCCATATCTGATCACATAGTGAAACACAAAGGAAGACTGTAAGTTTTTAAGAAAGCCTAGCCAGCAGGATGAGTTCAGATCTGATGACTACCTCCTTGTTTTGGGAATACAAACAGTTGAATATTTAATGATAATCAACATAACTTCAGAGTTGAACTACAAAGCAATCAGTTAGCAGTCACATAAAAGATGACAGAATAATGCTCTAAACATGTGAGGCTTCCTAAGCATCATCCAAACACTTGCGTATCCAGCAGTGAACATATAGGGAAAGCAGAGCACACAAGTATAGCATGCCAAACCCTTTTCAGTGGCTTTCTGCTCCATTTCACAGGCACTTGCACCTATTTCTTTGGATTGAAAAAAATGGGATATACCTGATCTAAAGCATGCCTACAGAAACATGTTCAATGAAGATGTCTCCTTGTTGCTTAAGAGTCGCTTGTTTTCCTGGCAGCATCATTCAAAGCTTCCTTCAAAGCTCCCTCAAAATTAGTAATGAAAATTCTGTGTTATTTTTTTCCCCCACTGTTTACAATATTTGTAAACAAAGGTACCCCCCCGCAAAAAAAAAAAAAAAAAAGAAAGAAGTCAGGCAAAAGAAACCTTAGAAACCTTTCAGTGTGTAAGGAAGTCATAGAAGTTGAAGCACTAATGGCCACCAGAGGCAGTGGAAGCCTATGAAAAGAGAAACTTATAGTAGCTTAAAAAAAATAAAAATATCACACACACATCTACTTAAGAGAACATCCACCTGGTAGTAGCAAATGGTAGAAGGGGACTAACCAGCTGAACAGACACCTTCTATTTAGGTGTCTTTGCAACAAACAGAAATAACTGTAAGAAGGGGGTTTAAGGTACAGCTATTTAAAACTGAACAGCCAGAGAAAACAATCAAAAAAACTAAAGCTGTCTTAGTTACAGAACTGAATGTGAAACACTTTCCATGCCTTTTCCTCATTATATTCCATCTCCTTCATGGCAAGTCTATCTGCAGTCCTAATATGTCGTTGAAGTGCAACCCTGCTACTAACTGAGAACCTTCACTTGCAGCCTGCATCAAGAATATTTTCCTCTTAGCAAGGACATCTCAATTTGCATTGCACAAGTCGGTATTGCCACACCGGCACAACTTCTCATCTCTGGGATACTACCATTATAACTAATTGACAGATAAGCAGAATGCAGGTTCTGTGGGAACATCTGAACAAACTTAATGAGTTGTGACAAACTCATGGGTTGTGTGGGAACAGGGACAACTCTACAGGAGGCAGAAGACTGACCACTCATATTTCATATTCAATGTGACACAGGCATTTCCAAAAGTGGACCTTCTATAGCTAGCCAGGACTAGAGGACATCCATTAATTTGCCTAAATTTGAAGTTATGTGCCTTGATGTGCATATCTGTGCATGATAAAGGATGCGCACCTCGGTTTCAAGATAGACTTACAGCCCTCAGATATGCCAAAATCGTGCTCTGCTTTTAGTGTACTGAGGCTACAGAAAGCCTCCTCCAGCACATCTGTCCAACGGCAGGACAGGATATCCTCTTAGGCTCTGCAGTAGCAGGGCAAATTGCTCTTCTCTCCTCCTCACAGAGCTGCCCACAGACCTGGCAGCTGCCAGCAATGCCAGATTCAGCTGATCACCTGAAGTGCCTGGTGTGCAAGGCAGCCTCCCACCCTGCTCCTGAGGAAAGCACTAACGGCCATAACCATCAGCTCCACTGCAAGACAGCTATTGCCTTCCCCACCCCTGTGGTCTTAAGTGCTCATCTTGTCTTGTGCACCCTTAATGTAAACACAAGGATTTAGCACTGACACCGTGGGATTATGGCTGCTGCAGTGCTCTCTGTATGTATCCTATGAACCACAGTCAATGCTGTTAGAGGCTGACCCTGCTTTGCTTGATATCAGAGGGCAAGGAATTCCAGGTTTATATCAATTCTTGATATAAAACATACTTTTACATTGAGCATTATAACTTGGGCACTTCAGGTTTGTAAAGACACTGCATACCAGCAGCCACAAACAACATGTTTTAATAGGTATTGATGTAGACGAGCATTTTCTTTAATCTCACTTGTACCAATAAAGAAGCTTCTAAAAGGGTTAATTTGCAGCACACAATGTGAGGATTAAGCCACATTTAATGAGAATCAGGTAGCTAAATCCCTCTTCATCCTCTAAATCAGGACCATGTAAATTCAAACAGATGTGTAAGACAGATCAATACTTTGTTAGCTCCATGAACAGTGATATGCTGATGTCCCACAAAATCTGTTCTGAAACATAAATTCCCAAACTATACCATGCATGCAAGGGGAAACCCCTCTCAACTTTTGAAGTGATTCAGCATCATCCATTCATGAGATCAAATATTTGGCTTAGTATGGCAGAGATGCAACAATGTAGCTGGAAGAGGGTAAGATTACAGACAGCCTGCCCTGATCCCAACACTATCATTCTACATAATTAACTGGGAGGAATTTTGCAAATGTTTCTATAATCGCATGTGACAGTAGCACAAGAAATGTGACCCACATTAAGGGGGAAAGGAATCATTTTCATATCTGAAGAGCTCTGGAAAGCAATGTCTAGGTATATATCAAATGAGGGGGGTTTATACAAATCATCTGAAGCTCATGGAATCTGATATATTGACAGCTCCACAGGTTGATGTCTTTTATTCTCCAGGAACATATAAACAAAGACTTCCAAACTGAATTTTTTTTACTGAAGTTTTTCCACCTTATCCTGCTCTAAAGAAACCACTTCTATGCTGCAGAAAGCCAATGTACATTCTTCCAGGCCCTTCAGTTTTTAACCTTTGTGTTGAGATTCCCATGTCACAGTATTGTTAAATGTAATGAAATTTTGCATGATGTGGAAGACTTAGCCTTCCCTGGACTGGACATGGAGCAAGAGAACATTCACCTGTTCTGGTGAGTGCTGGATGTGACTCAGTGTTGTGCCTCAGCAGCCCTCTCCTCTCCGCAGTAGCATAACACACCTTCCCTGGGATGACATCATTTGACATGCACACAAAATACTAGGGCAATTAAGCTCCCTCTTTTCACCATGATCACCCCTTGAATGCCTACCACCAAGCATTTGTCTCAAATGTACAAGCTGTAGGCAAGGTTGAAAAGGGAGCTCGGAGCCTGCCTGCCCTTCCCAGTAAAACTCTGCTTGGAGAACACAGGAAAGATAAGTGTGCAGGGTAAGACAGCAAATACTTGTAATGTAGGCTACCACTGCTTTCTGTGTTTTGTTGCTTGTTCCCTTGTTTCCAAAGCCTTATGTGCCAAACTGGAGCTGGCCAAAGCTCCTTATGTGCCTTATGTGCCAAACTGCTTTTGGCCCAGCTGCTTTTGCTGTTTGTGTTTCAGCACATGGCCATTTTGCATAGTCACAGACAAGTGAGACATTGGTCTGCTGAAGTCCTCCGTTCCTGTATATTAGTCACACATGTGCCCTCTTTCTCTTGCCACGCAGGAACTCATGGACTAAAAACTGCACTTTAGGTATGGGCCAGAAATTAACAGTTCAGGCCTTTTCCACTACCTCCCACACCGAGAGTGAAAGCTGCTGTTGAGCACTGCCAAATCAAGATCCTGACAAAACTGCTATCCAACTGTGCCCTTCAATAGGGATTTTCACAAGGAAAAAGCAGCACCAAGCAAAGGCTGTGCTAGTCCTGTAAGGCAGTGCTAGGACTCCTTGTCCTTTTTGAGGTGCTGTGCTCTTATAGAAAAGAGAAAAGGCACCTGGTTTATTAGATGTACTACTACCAACAAAGTAACAGTAAGCAAACCAGCTTGACCACCACTGAAGCAACTCACAGTCTAGGCTGGACTTATACCTAAGCCAGGTGGTAGTTTCTCCTGACTAAACAGTCCCTTACACAGTTCTTGGCTCCATACTCCAAAAAGTAGGTCACATATCAGAGCTCTGGAGCTGGACAGCTGGGGCTACACTTGGACTGGGGGCTCATCCCCTCTCCTGGTGGCAGTGACAATATGCTACACATCAGTAAAGGCAGCTCACTCCCATTATGGAATTTATCAGAAGGTCAAAAGTTGAGATCCCAGTCTTGTCAGATTATAATTTTATACCCAAAAGCATAAAATGTAAATTCTCTTGTATAATTGTCATGGCAGGAAATGTTATAATAGATATAAAATTGTCCAATGTTAATCCTATTGTGCCTTTTCTTCGTTTCTTGAGGCAGCAAGTGGCATAGTAAATAGTAAATCTAAATAGGAAAGATTATTCATTCCCAGTTGCTATTAAGGGACAAGAGAGAGATTTGTATTAGGTTAGCTCAATTATAATTGGGTTTTGGGTTCATAGTATTTCATATTTAAGTAACAGCATTTCTTTTCTCCACTAATTCTTTGTTCTAATCAAAGTAAGGAAGTGCTTCACATGCATGGAATCAGTTAGCTAGAGCTACTAAGAAGACAGACAAACAGATACTTTAAGGAAAAGGGAATAGAGATGTATGCCTAGTATTTCCTAAATAAATAAAATAATGTGTTTAAGAAGTACTAACGTGCAAGGATTGCTGTTGGTAAGATAAATAACAAGCAGAAAAAGGAGACATCAACAGTGCATATGAACTCCAGGATGTGTGTGCTGGAAACTGTTAGCCACCCATCACCTGATCACAAGCAACTGAGAACAGTGAGGTCTCTTAGACTGCTCCTAATACTGTGATGAGAGCCTGCCAGTCAAAGCTCACAGATGCAGATGTCGTTTATAGAGGCTGTCCTATGGCTACCAACCCTGCAGTAAAATGAATCTAATTCACAGACCTCTGCCTAGAAGCTATAGAAAGAAGTTTAGTTTGATGGTGAGCACAGCTCAACCAGCATCTCTGTGTGACTCCTGGATACTACATAGGAAGGAAATGCTGATCTGTTCCAATTTACATGAGTAAGATGGAGTCTTTGTGTACTGACAAGTTATTAGTTCAGTCCTCATTGGAGCTATATTTTGGTGAATGCACATATGAACTAGCTGAACAAGCTGGAAGCTTTCACATGGAAGTTTAATTAACCTTTTCCCACAAGATTTAAGCCAAAATACCGTGTATCATGTCACAACTCATTTGGCTTGAATGGGACCAAGACAGACAAAGGTGTCTCAGCAAAAGGCAGTGAGAGCTGTAAGTTTCACAGCTCATCTGCCCTGACAGCAATTTCAGGAGGGATTCCCACCTGGAAATATATTTGGAGAAGTCTCTGAGAACAAGACCTGCTTCAGCTGCAGTAAGTCCACTTCTTTGTTCAAATTCTTACTGCTAAAACAAGTCACAGACACAATTAAACAATCTTACCTGCATCAAACCCAAAACTTGGCACAATGTCCACCGTTCCATGAAAGGCTCCAGCCCATGCTGAGGTAGCACTAGTGACAGCAGCGGGATCTGTCTTCGTCACGTCACACTGGGGAGCGGGAATCCTGGCTGCACGGACTGAAGGCATCAGCAGGGACCCATACCGGGGGTCGCGGTGTGAACTGGGATGGTGATGGTGCATGTGTGGATGAGGGTGATGGCGATGCATGTACACGTCATGCATGTGTGCATATGAAGGGCTCACCTGAGATGCTAAAGGATAATGCCAGGATTCAGACGCAGCAGGGGGAGGAGGTGGGGCAGTCTGATGAAGGCCATGTCCTGGCCAGCTGCTGGGATCTGGTGTTGGGAAGGTGCCTGGTGCAGTAACGGGGAAATCAGGGTGTACTCCACTTAAGCATGGTGGAGGGGGAGGCTGGTAAGAGCTGGTCCAAAATGAAGTTGGGAAACTGCTCCTTTGGCTTGTAATTGTTGAGCTTTCTGGTAGAGAGGAAAGAAATGAAGTATGACTGAAGCTGAACAACAAATTTAATGACAAAAGTCCCACAACAATTTTTTACTCTCTAAAATTTTTCACACTGAACTCAAGCTTCCTCAGCAATTACAGCATCATAGGACAGCTGAGGTGGGAGTGAACCTCTTGAGATTGTCTAGTCCAACACCTCTAAGTGGGGTGACCTGGAGCAGGATGTCCAGGACCGTGTGCAATTAGATTTTGACTGACATTCAAGCTCCACAACCTCTCTGGGCAATTGTTTCACTGTTTAGCCAACCTCAAACACAAGGAGGAAAAAAAATAATGAATTTTTTTTTTTTTTTTCCTTGTGTTCAGGTGGAATTTCCTGTTTTTTCATGCATGCTTATTGCCTCTTGTCCTGTCAGCAAGCATTGCTGAAGACAGCCTCAGGAGAGCTCCCCCATCTTCATTCCTTCCCATCAGGTATTTATACATATTGATAAGATCATCCCTGATTATCAGATCTTCTTAAAATAATTGCATGCTTTAATGGGATAAAGATTGTATCTAATGCATCTTATGTTAGTTCCTTATAGAAGATATCATGTTATCCCATACCCAATAGGATCAGACAAGCAGAAACATCTACGTAACTAAAATAAGTTTTTGTCAGAAATAAAAGACTCACCGCTTCTCACAGCTAGGGCTCAACTTATATTTAAATGGATTCCAATACCTACACATTATGAAATCACATTCTAAAAATTCCTCTTTTGAAGGAGCAGTTAGTGTTTTTGATGTGAGGAAAGTATTGGCATCTCCATTCTCACTATCCTCTTGCCACCTCATGTTTGAAAGTACTGCTTTTTGCAATATGTCTCAGCTCAAACATGGTTTTCTTTGGTCAAAGATGGAAACATAAAAATACAGGACTTCACCTTTGATGAAAGAGCAGTCATAAAAATAGCCTATGGAGAAACAAAGCCAAGGAAGTTTAATATTTGATGAAGCGAGGAATCCTCTGTTCCTCATATAACATTTACAAAAATATTTATATTATTTTTTTAAATGACCTTTTGTTTTGCTTTGTTTAATAAGCAACTGGAATGAGACTTGGGTGAAGACACCATTGAGAATGAACAGATTCTTCAAACGCTTCTGCCTCTGAACTTTGCTTACACAAAAATATTTTGGAAAGAAAAACTGTAAATGTGCTTTCTGAATGCTTCACTAGGACACTCATGTATCTGTTTTAAAATCCATTTAAACCACAGATTTTTTTTTTTCCAAACAGAAATTGGCTTTGATTTAGGCAGTTTAATGAGCCTGAATAACTTCTGATATTGGAAATAAACTGCAAATGCACTACAGATGAATGTAGAGAACTTCTCTTTCTGTCATACTTCTGCAAGCTTATCTAGCAAACTGTACTCCAACGTCTTCTTCAAAAGGCTGGGGTTTTTTTTCGGCAACATTATTTCTATTGTAATTCATTCTAGAAGACTGAAGAGAACTTCAAGTATATTACAGAAGCCTCAGCAACCCTCCTAAATTGTACTGTTCCTTATTTCTAAATTGTTCCTTGTTACAACGGATTAGTCTGAGCTGAAGAGTGCATGTGGCTTACAGTGTTGGCAGCAAGGCTACCAACAAGAAGCAAAACCAAGCTTCTTCGTACCCAGTCTGTTGTTTTCCTCACTGCTTAATAGAGGAGCACAGCTTGACAATGCATTGCCAGTATTCTGGAAAAATAACCTCTGTAATTGAGAGTTTTTTGGAAACTATCTGGCTGTTATCTACATGAAAAAGCCCTAAATCCAAACCATCTCACTTTAAAAAAAAATTCACAGAAAAACACAAAGTAGCTACAGAACAACTTTAATACCAGGAGAGAGCACTTTAAGGCACTGGGTTTGCCACTATGAATTCACCCCAGATTGCGTACTAGCTTGGCTTTACTGATCATGCAGAAGGTCTAGGCCACTGAAGACATGTTTAGTCATCTCCATTTTTCAAACCAGTGCACATTTCACAAAGCCTTTACCACTGTCAGAATCTGTCATGGACCAACCGCTACCAAGACACTATTGAGTGTAACCACAGAGGCCAAGTCATGTCACTGGAGATACAGTGTCCATCCAGGTTATAGGAACATGCAATATGTAAGTTCTCACATAGGATGCTACTAAGTATTAAGCATGTAGCAACCCCATCAACAAGAACCGCATCTGTGCTGAGCCACAACTGCCAACCACCACACATTTCCATGGTGTTTGAAGGGTCTCCTTTCATTCCCACCCTTAAAACAGCAAGCACAATCAATTATCTTTACAGACACCATTGTGTCAGATACCTGGCATCTATGGGACATGGCAGTGGAGAAATAGCCATTTCAGCACTGTCCTTGAGAAAGAAAAAAAAATAAGCTGCACAGCTTCCACAGGCTTTTAGGAGTGGGGCAGGATGCATTTTACAAAAATTGTCTGCCAAGAAAGATACTACATTTACCACAATTTCCTATGCTAAGTACAAGGAGGCAGGGAGATGGCAGTATCTCAGATATCACGAAGTGGTGACTAATGTAAATGTTCATGGTGGCTGGCCAACATGCACTGAAAACATGCCAAAGCACACATGCTGTAAAGAAGACAATGTATGGAATTTTCTGTAGTACAACCATTACTTCTCAGTTAAGGCAAGAGGGGAAAAAAAAAAAAAAACAAACCCAAAACACAGGAAAGAAGAAAACCCCAACGCTTTCAGCTAGGAAAAACGTTGATAAAAATACCATTTAGATAACATCAGTTTCAAGTTATCATTAGTTTCATGATAGCCCCTGCAATAGGTTTCAGGTAGCTACACCTATGATCAAATATTCAAGGCCCTGTTACTGAAGCATATTGTAGGGAACTATTTTTATAAAAAGCCAGTTTTGAAGTTAACTTTAGCCTAAACTGATAAGTATTTTCTACATACAAAAGATGAAAACATGCTCTTTTTAAGACAATAGGTTCTATTTTCTATACATAAGCAAAATCCCTCCTCAAAACAAATAACTCCACAATATCACTTTAATTTATGCTTCCATCAGGACATTAAAAAATTCCACAACAAGATGAAAAAAAATAACCAACCAAAACACAAAAACCCACAACAGAAAACATTACTAATACCTCCTTTCAGGTAAAGGAGAAATAACACAGCGAGATGAGTTGCCAATTCATGCCCACACTTTCCATTTAAATCTGTACCTTCCAAAATGCAAGAGCTATTTAAAAAAAAAATAAATCTTTTTATTGACAAAAATATCAACTACACATGAAGGTTATTTATAAAAGATCTTCAAGCTAATGGTATTTTAACTTCTTTAGGCAATCCATTTGTTTAGACATCCATTTGCTGTAACTGAGCATCTCTGACAACTGTGCACGAACCAGAAGACTAAGATGTTAGCATCATTCCTTCCCTTTTTTTAAGCAGGCGTATTTCAGAAACTCATTTGGGCCTGATAAAATTCGTGTCACCTTCTCTTCTCTGGAGAAACAGATACCCTCAGCTTTCTCAACGTCTCCAGCACAGAACCAAGCAGCTCTGCCCAGCAGCCTCCCTGGAGTTTTTCATACTGCTTCAGCAGGTGCGGTGATGGTAGAGGGCATATCCCCTTACTTTATTCCCGGAAGACTTTCAGGACACACAGAGCTCCATTCCCTGCCGATGGCATGAAGCACATGGGATCAGGAGGCAGACTGGCTGAAAAGCCCTTATGCCAGGCCACCCTATCCCCTGCAAAGCCCGCTGGGGAGGGCTGTGCGACTATGGGGGGAGCCAGGGCTAAATGGCAGGGTATGTCTGAGGCCAAATTGAAAACATACAACCCCATCCATGGTATGTCTCCAAGCTCCATGAAGAGGGCTCGCTATAGGCATGGGGTCTCTGGGGACTGTCTTGATCCCATCTCTAAAACATTTATAGCCTGTCTGGGCCATTTATAAATGCTCCAGTCTCCTTTTTAGTAAGCATAGATTCAATCCTGCTCTCAGTCGAGTTAACGGAAAATTTCCCGTTAACATTAATGGTCCCGGCTCAAGCCATAAATTCCTCTAGCTCCCTAGCCACTTGTGCTGACCTTTGCTTAAACTTCCTCGGATTTGTCATCATCCTTCTGGAAAGCAAGTCCTTCTGTGCTATTTTTCTCTTTGCAGTGGTTACCAAAAATCCCATCTCTCCTTATCTGTGACTTTCATCAATACACTTTCACCTCAACATCACTGATTATGAACACCATCACTCCTACAAGGATTCTCACAGTATATCTCTCACTCAACCCGATGCAAGGCTATTGCTCACAATATTTAGTTCATGTCCCTTTGCCAGTCAGCCTAAGGACACGATCAGAAATAACGTGGCTGGGGATCTGAAAAACTACCCAGATTACCACAATAAATAAAATGGAAAGAGCATCTTACTGGCACACTTTCTTTTGTCACCAATTTTGAAATCTTATCTGTAACATATATCTAGTATATCTGGCAAGATCTGCTCTTTGTTACATTGATCATGCTTATATGCCTAACAAGACAGTGTTATGGCAGTATGCAAATGCCTCCGGTACCTACCATGCTTCTACTCCCTGCTTGAAAGTAGAGCAACATCATCCCCTTTTCACACACGGGCAGCCAGTAACAACGGCTGTACCTCTCCCATGAGCTCTGCCCACGGGCAGGCTGTAATGCACTGCACCACACCACACCACACCACACCACTAAAGCCACGTCGGCCAGGGCTCACACCTGAGCCTCTTCCAGCCTGCACTGGCTCCTCCCAACCTGGAAAGCAGCCATAGATGAATCTTAAATTGCCTGGCAAAGTCACCCGAGAAGGCTGCGTGGGTCTCCTCACATTGAAGGCCAGCATCCCAAACAGCTTTGCTCTTGCCTCACAGGCCAAGTTTCACACCTGGAGCTTAAAAGTAAGCCTCTAACATTGCAGCAGACATTTGCGAAGCCATCTGAACTCTGCCCTGTTCCTTCCAAGCCTCAATAGAGCTGCAGGCTATGGCAAGAGAGGGAGAAGTCTGCTCTTCCATGCCTTTGGCACCTCTTTCACCCTTTAACACTTCACTCAACCCCAAGAAGTTCCTCAGTTCCTTTAAATTTGGGGGGATTTTTCCATCTCCACAGAAGAGCAAAAATTTCAGCTGCAATGCAGTTTGTGTTACCATGAGTAAGGCACACCACAGAGAACAAATTACTGCTCCTCTTACCTCTCCACAGAGGACTTAACCCTGCCTTGCTCTTGGTAAGGGCAGTTTCTGGATTGAAGCTACTGGCTTGGCTCAAAGCTCTTGAGAAGTGTTCATCCACTACTGAACCAATGTCTCCTTGGAAGTAAGTGAAAAGGACGCAGCGAGAGTTAAGGTACTCCATCTCAGCAGGCTGGTCTTTCTCATCCTCCTCTTGCTTGCTGGGAAGGGTCACTTCCAGAGACTCCTGCATCTTGTTGTATACAGCTAACTTCTTCTGGGATTAAAAACAAAACAAACAAGACATGTTTCACTGATGGCATTCAGTGCAAGCTCAACATCTGGTTTCCTTAAAGAAAAGTAATAGAATATATTGAATGCTCATTTCATAATTACAGTTGGAACACAGGGATATTTTACACTGACATTTCACAAAGAGATTACCAGCGCCACTTAGAGTTTTTGTTCTTCACACACAGATGGACCTGCTTCTCAGGCATGTTTCACAACCACAATTTATCAGCAACGGCTTTCACTCAATACCTTCAAAAGAAAACAGACAGGCTCTAACAATTCACTCCTGACTCCCACCTGGAAAGGATATTCCCATCAGTAAAGGCTACAGAGGTCGAGTCCAGCCCTGCAGAAAGGTGGCCAGATACACGTCTGCATCTCACCCATCTAGCTTTACACACTCCAGGTTTTGCCAGCTGCACTTCCCCAGTCAAGAGCACATGGCCCTCTGGGCTCCCCACATCTACTCACTGTTGAAGGCATAAAGATGGGAGAATTTGGTGCTTCCTGAAAAATTTTCCACTGTATTATAAAAGTCCACAAAGATGTATATATTCCCACTCACTGCCAAGTAAATTTTTACCACAGGAAGCTATATCTTAGGATGGCAAGTAGGGTTGAGGGGATGGGGGTGAAGAGTGAGGGTTTTTTTGTTTGGTTGGTTAATTTGGGATGCTTATTTATTGTTGGTTTGGGGTCGAGGTGGTTTTTTTTCCCCCCCACTTTTCCTTTCTTCTTTTTATTTTTTAAATGTCATCTTCTGAAGAAAAGGACAAAAATTCGAGGAATAAAACAATAATCATGTGATCTGGGGGCAGAAGGAGATTGACAAGTCTGCAAACACATGCAGAAAAATCCACCCCAAACCAAAAAAACAGAGAAGCGTATAAAAAAATAAACCCCACACAAGCCATCTGTGAATGGCTATTTCAGAATCTCTCTCAAATCAAACCTAAATGTCAAAATAAATGTGTGTGAAGATCCTTTTTGCATGGAACATATTTTTCAGATGTTCCACTTTACAACTGTTTTCACAGAAAAAATTCTCCCTACAACAGTCAAGCTGCAGGAATCGTAGCTTTAGCTAGCTAGCCATTTCCACAGCTGACTTTACACACAACCAGCTTCAGGAACCTAAAACCAACTACAGCACCTATGTTGAAGTATTTCATAGATTTTCTATAGAATTACAGTTTGACTTATCTTTTGTGGTTTGCTTGGCAACATTTTACCACCATCAGAATCTCTTTAAGTTTACAGCCTTTTTCCCTTTTCCCAAAGTTGTTCTAAAGAAACAGTTAAGCAGCTACATAGTCTATAAGGTTCCCTTTATACAATAAATGGGCTTCTCTGATTCAGAAATAATTGAAAGTTGGTTTTGATCTTGTATGCCATAAATATATTTATATTCAGTGCTTTCTAAAATCATGTAAGCCAATACAAATTCTCTCATAATGACATAAATAGATACTCTGGGGCTAATTCTTAATTACAAATGGTTATGAAAAAAATTAATTATAAGAAAGAGCTATTGACAAGTGGAACTAAAAGCTAGAATACCAAAAGCTCATAGAAATTAAGCAATGTATCTAATGTTACAGTAGGTTAACTGATAAATATAGAGCAGCTCAGTAATATCTTTATTTCTGATGCTGTTACACAAACTGCAATGAGAAATGTAATTCATTTTAGTGTACTGTTTGGTGTATCTAGAATTGATAGGTCTGGAATTGAAGTAAAACTGTGCTTCATAAAGCAAGTTTTAGCATGGCTCTGCTTAGCACAGTATTACTTATTTATATGTATGATTTTATCCCCAAAGCCTATAATACATAAAGAAAAACAGTGGGATTTACTTAAAAAAAAAAAAAAAAAAAAAAAAAAAAAAAAAAAAAAAAAAAAAAAAAAAAAAATTAATAAAAAAAAAAGATGGAAACAATACATAAAACTAGTTTTACTAGAAGGTAATTGCTATAACTAAACACAGTCTGAGGCTCTGAAACTAATTTTTGCAAATGCAGAAATTGGGGTGAACTATACATACCTTTTTTTTTTTTTTAAAGCTTCATACCTTCTGTAAGCAAGCAAAGAAAAACATCTCCTAATATTTGTTCCTGAAATGCTTACTGAGGTACCACTCATAGTGAGTTTCATGGTTTTGTCTAAGTAATCAAGGGACAGTTAGTAAGACAGAAATAGTTATAACAATATTGCATAAAAAGGAGATATATGCAACAGTAATCTGTAACACATCTACTTCAGTGAGTTGATCATTCTTAAGGGTGCACCATAACCCAGAACCTCTTAAAAATGCAAGAAAACTGCTTGGGAAGGGCATTTTTTTTAGTTTTTGGACAGGTTTTGGTTTTTATGTAAAGACAAAGTCTGAAAGAGATCCTTTATAGAAGTCTAAATGGATATTGATATATTACAACATCTCATGTGCAGTGTGTATGCCAAACCTTGAATATATGCAACACATTTAAAAGTTGCCTTCTATCATTATAGGTACACTATTTGTATTATGCTGTGAGTATGCAAATATGTATACAAGAACGCAATTATATACAGAAACACATCATTTCATACAGCCCCTGGCTTGACTTGGTTATCAGGAAGGAAGTATTTCAATGTTCCTATATAGAGACTGGAGCTCAGGAAATGAAAACTTATCTTCAGAGTTGCCTCTCTGTGCAGGAATGTTCCCCCTTCCACAGCCTAAGACTCTAATTCATTTTCCATTTCAACTCTCTTCCCTCCCCTCCAGTCCATGGGCAGTCATTACAAGACATTCTGAGCACTTGCTGGTTTTGAAAACATCCAATCTAAGTTCTAATTTTTTTTTTTTTTTTAAGTAAAATGATGGATAAATACAAGGCCTTGTGTATGGACTGAAGTTATTTACAGTGAAATGTTGTATTTCGTGGTGAGTATTTTTGCAAAGGATAAGAGTTCTAAATTAAAAGATTTTTCAAAACTGCATCAATCCTGTGACCAGATACAAATCTACTTAATTTTAGGAAGAAATTATCAGCTTGTAATTACAAGACTCTCTTTAAGTAAGAGACTAGTGTGAGATAAAGTGGCTAAGCTTTCCTTGTATGTAACATATATGCATCCTTTTCATCGTGTATTTCCTTTAATAATGTCCCTCCTGCACACGCCAATTCCCTTAACATACCCTGTCTGCACACAAATTCTGTCTTACTTGTTCTGACCTTACCGTAATTTTGTCATAGCATTTCTGACTGCTCTTGTGTGAGTGGAAAACTATGCAAGATCATCAGCTGCTAAATTAATTTATCCTACCATCATGGGTTGGGGATACAGGATAAAACAAAACAAAACGGTTAGGTTTCTGATAACTAATCTCGGCTAGCCCAATTTCACTTGTACTTTTTTTTAAATATAAACAGTTCTGGCATACATTTAAGCATCCACCAGTATCTGTAAGATCTTTACAAAGAATATTTTCTGACCAGACATAATGTTATTTCTTCCCTATGTTAGATCACAAATACTTTCATATATTCATGAATTCCACCTCTGCCTTAAAAAGCAGAGATTGAGATTAATCAGCCTCTGAAAAACAAAACAAAACAAACACACAAAATCTCATCTTGGCCAAGACCCAGAATACGGAATTGAAAGTCAGCTTAGCATACTGGGAAACAGGAAAATCTAATGTCTACAGCACCTGATGCTAGTTCAAATAATAGATCCAAATTCACGACTGAAGGATGAATGGTAGAACCTCTGGGTAAATAATGCTGTACAGCATGGGCTGAATTCAGTTTAGACTTTTTTGTTATTTTGTGTACTCACAAACAGGCTCTTCCAAAGAGAATTTGAAGTCTTACTGCAAGCTGTTTAACAGAATGAAACTAAAGGTCAATAGCAAATCACCACTAATACAGCAATATTAAAGAGAAGGTTTATGCTGGATAAGCATCACCCTCTCTTCTGGAAGAAGAATGAACACTTTTAGACCAAGAAAGCATGTGGTCCAAAATCTCACAAAAAAAAACAAAAAACCAAAAACCAAAAAACCAACCAAAAAAACCCCCACAAAACAAAAACACAACCAAAACTGTCTTGAAGACGTCTGTTATTTTCTGACATGCCTTATTCAGAACCAAGCAAAACAGTTCTCATGCAGTGAAATTCTGGCCACATTAAAGCCAATGGCAGGAGTCCAACTGACTTCAAGGGTCCAGGATCTCACCCAGGGTGTCTGGTAAAAATGTCAGAACATTCCTCTTTGCAAATTGAAAAAAATTCACTTCCAGTTGAAACCAGCTAGTAGGCAGCAAAACAGAAAAACAACCAAGCTAAGAACAGACAAAGTTTTAGTTTAGACAAGTTCAAACTGAAAATTCAGCCCAGCTCATATTTTACATATAAGCTGGTTCCTAAGAGTTATTATCTCCATACATGCCATCATACAGCATATGGTCCTTTATGTTCCCAAGCATGAAAGTCTGTTGTGCCTGTGACCACCTGTTACAGATTTTCCATTACAAGAGAAAGAACAGGAACCAAAAATAAAGACTAACTACACTGAGGAAACACTATATGACCCTATCCTGAGAAAAAGGCTGTCATTTGACATAAGCTTCTGAGAAAGAATTTCAGCAACAAATTCAAGGCAAATCACAGACAGTCCTCCATTTGTGGAGCTGTCTGCCAAGCAGGCTCCTATTGATAACACAGCAAGTATTCAAGGAGAAACACAATTTCAAGCAATCAGAACATGGAATGCTGGGCCTAAATGTGGTATTTATGGCATGCCCTGAAAATATGAAATGCTAAGTTCTACCCTCGCAAACAAGCAGGCCAAGAGCAAAGCTTTCAGGTGAGCCACTGGATTTGCAGCGGTAGGGCCTGGAGCTCCTGCTATGTTCTGCTGATGGAGGGAAGCAGTGGAAAAAGCATGAATTTAGATATCTTTTGCTGTATGTCTAAATAGAGGTGTACCACTTAATTCTAAAGCCCTATTTTATACAGATAGAGGAAGATCAAATAGAATTTTATTCCAATCAGAATGACAAAGCAAGCCAAATTTTAAAATCAGCAGTGTCTCGTGGGATTAAACAAAACAAAACAAAGACCTTGCACAGGGCATGACTTAATCCAGGTTTTCCATCCTGTAATACTGAGAGGAGCCTTTAAAGGCGAGTTACATAGTCAGATTCAGTTTCCAGTTAAGTCAGTAGCAGGGCAAACACCAGGCTTCAGAACAAGCCTTGAGAAAGCATCTGAACTACAAAAACTAAATTCAAAGGTATCTTCTGCTGTTGTCTGCTGTGTTAGATATTGCAGACTGCCACACAGTATAAGCAATATAAGCCCATCGTCAAAATTCTGAGTATGTGATACAAAGAATTTTACTGAAAAACTATGTTACAGTATGTGAATCAGGGGTTAGCTACAGCCAGCTGTCACAACGTTAAATGTGACTTGTCCTTGCCTGCAATGTCATTAGTTTGGAAGGAAGAGTTGAGTTAGTGACCTAATTTGCTAATGGAGACAAGCCCTTATCTGGAAAAAGTCTGTCTACAGTACTGCCAGCACTAAGTCTTACTTGAGCATATCACAACTCTTTATGCAAGACTTGATTTAGCAAGGACAGTGTTGGCTTAGCTTGCTACATCTACATACCGTGGAGAAATTCCAAAACTACCATTTACTGTAACTTCCCTTTTCAAAGGTCTTAAGCTCAGCTGTTAGTGAGCCAGAGTGAATCCTACCTTAGCTTCAGGTCTGCAGTGATATACCTAGACTGACAGGACACAGCAAGCCATCACAGCGCTTCTTGTGTGCCAAGAATACAAGAAGATTCTTCACCAATTATGTGTTTCCAGAGTCTCTTCAAACGAGCAGCTCTTTTACACCCATAAAAGCCGAAACTTACTACTACAGCTGCACAGCCCCTCAGGAAAGCATACGACGAAGAGTTTTAAATTTGCCAGTCTGCACCATTTTATACTCGTGCAGGCACAGCTCCGTACCGTGTACAGGAACACGGTCTTATTGTAACACTGGCACACACTCGCTCTGTCTGCGAAGGCATATCAAAATCCCAATTTATCTGTAGAATTAGGGCCAGAACCCATTTTCATCAGTTCATTCTGGCACCATGTTAGCATGTATATATCCATACTTCACTTACTCTCCTCCAGCAAACACCCTGGACTTCAGCAATCCCAAAGATCGAAAGTGCTAAGCCTCCACTGTCATTAACATTCAGTAGGAATTCAGGCGTCAGTCCATGAAGCACATAAAAAAAAGAAATCCATCTAAATCAGTTTGCCAGCAAGTCGATCTTTGCTATGGATTGGTGAAAGCTAAATTCCAAAAAATTCTGCATTGTTGTGCAAGGCAAAAATCACTCCTGTGCTGATTTTAAGGGAGTGAAAACAACAGATACAGAAATGTGGAAATAACTTTAGAGTGGGTTACCTTTAGAAAGACATGATAAGAGTATTCCCTAAAAAAAAAAAAAAAAAAAAAAAAGCCTCATCTGCAAAACTTGGAATTTTGCATCT
>JAAGNO010020062.1:391-19616 GCA_033439905.1 Ceryle rudis
ATGTAATTTAAATTTTCAACCTATAATATTTTTTGAAGTTCCAAGTTGTTTTCTCCCTTGCTTATATTTTATAGAGAAAAAAAATGACGACCTGTGCTACACATTGTCATGTCTGGCTTTTACTCCCTGAAACCACAAGCTGGAGTCAAGTCCCTAGGCTCACACACTATGTTTTGGGAGACATAGGATTCAAATCCTATGCTACACAGGCAGCTGCTTAAGAAAAGCTGAAGACTGCTTCACCCTTTAGCTGTTGGGCTGGATCACTTCAGTTCAGGCTTCATACCTTCAGTCATCACCTCAAGGTGGGGACCTACAGTAATGCCTTCAAAACCTGTCAAAAAGTAGCAAGAGAAGCTGCCCCCCCTGCTTTCCGATAATGAGGAGAGAACTCACCCAGTACTGTGTTGGGTTTGGTTGTCTTTTCTGCTACTGAGCAGAAAATAATGCATTTCTTACTGGAAGAGGATTTAACTTAAAACAAGAAGAATTCCAATTGTAATCAGAGGTACATTTCCCTTGCCAAATGCTCCAGACATTGGGATTAGCTTTATACTGCTCACATTATACTGCTTCTTGAATCTTTCATACTATCTGGACAGTGTTAAATCATGCTGATAAGGGATGCATGTTGCTCCCATCTGAAAGCATCCTACAGTTTCATCAGGGAGTCCTATCGCCAGGTGTAGAATGTGAAAGGGGAGGCAATTAACCCCATCCCTCTACTTCAAAAGAAAACACAGACCGCCACTGCATTCCTACCAGGAGCCCAATCATGGATACTTGGCAAATGTCAGCCTCTACTTCTGTATTTTGGTTATAAATCACTGGAAGATAAACAGATTCTACTAAGCTTCTTGGTATCTCCCAAGATCACAGTGCTTTGCACATTCATGGGGGCAGGATTGCAACTGTCCTGAGAAGCTGAGGCTCCAAGCCTGCTTCAGCTGCCTTCAGGTTGGGATGTTTTCAATAATTTTCACCCTTGTACATTTTAACATAGTCTTCCCCACCAACTACCCCTCCATGTGAGAAGCATTTATGGGCCACAGAGGTTTCAGGCCAAATTTTCCAGAAATCTGAACAGCAATGAATTTATAACCTCCTGTGGTTGTAGATCACAAGTTCCTGCACTTGTTCTATGATTCTATGATATGTTTCTATGATTGTTGATGGTGCTGTGGAGAAGCATAGGCAATAAAGAGAGTGATCACCCAGAGTCTGCTCAGTGTTGTCTGGCCCAAGATCTGACAGCAGTCAAGCACTTTTCCAGAGAAGAATCTGAAAGATGAAGCTCCACTAGGCTTTGCATAATGTTTTTGGCACCCCTCAATTAGAAACACTTTCTCACATACCTACTTTCATAAAATCACCAGCATCCACATCTCTGGCAGAAAGTTTTGTAATGATATTTTTTTTTAATATATATTTTCAGCTGTAAACAGCAGAAAACCCCCTTCAGGCACTTCACTAGACCTTTTATCCATATGCAGGAAAAAGAATTGATTGATTTTGAAGTTAAACGTTGGCATCTGCTGTTATTCAAAACCAGGACCTTGGATATACTCATCCGCCATGCTTTCAGCTCAGCCACCAGTGTGCTGCAAATGAAGACAAGCTGTTGTCAAATGAGAAATGCAAAATAGTCAATCTGTTTGTCTGTTTAATGTAACTGGGAACATAAGCGGCTAAAAACGCTACCATTCTGCACTGTCAGATGGGAGACACTCTCCAACAAACGAAAGCCTAATGACCCATTTTACTCAGGCGCTCTGGAGTTCCTCCTAATGGTATTTTCCATATGCACTTCAACATGCTTTTAACTGAAACTGCAAATGGTACTATTTTCTATCTAACACAAGCGTGTAATCTGTGTAGCTTTTTTTTTTCTCTCCTCTGGCACCATGAAGGAATGCTGATGTTCAAGGCATCTTGAAACAGTGAGCATATTGCTCAAGCATCTGATGCTCATCTTCTCTTTACACCTGTCATTGTACTGTATTAAAGGAAAAAAATCAAGTCATTAACCATGATAGATATGTTTTTAATAAGAAAGTGTTGCGCCTCACCAGGCAGATAAATAGCAAGTCTTAAGATATCTTCAGAGCCTGAGCATACAATTACAGAATAAAGTTAAATATGCTGGGGACTCTTCAAAGACTGCGATGACTTGTAAAGATTAGGTCTCTATCAATTACCCAAACTGAATTTCTCCAAGAATTTTCTAGCATTAAAACTGCTAATTTGAGTTTTCCTCTGAAAGTTCCCCATTTCCCACAGATAATTATGTGTGAAATGTTGCCTAAACAAAACAGTGATTTGGCCAAGAAAACAAGTGTGCTCCATTTTCCAGTCAAAAAACAGCGAAAAATAATTCTAGTACTGCCAGAGTGGGGTGAGAAGAAACTCTGGAGATCTTGACCATTTTATTAAATATTCTTGGAGTTTGTAAAGTAGAAATTTCATGGGTCTGATTTCAGAATGAGGGTGTTGTGGGGTTTTGGGTTTTTTTTTTTGTAAAGAGCTCAAGCATTTAGTTTTTTTCTTCAGAGGCAGCATAATACCAGCCTGAGCTGGGTTTGCTTTCTCCTTAGAAAACACAGCAGTCCCAGGATCTGGTGGCGTAATGGCAGGATGTGCTCCTTTAAGCCATTTATTGTTAGACCAGGCTTTCTCCTCAGTCATGCTGTTATCACATTGATATTTTTGTTAATTACTGACACAAGAAATGCTCAGTCATAAACTGAAGATCCCTAGAAAAGCTCTGCTTCACTGAGCTGGGCAGCAGTGCTGTAAGGGTGCCTGTTCCCTCCTGGCTTTCTCACCCTCGAGGTGCCACCAGTATCAATTAGCAAAGCCCCCAAAAGCACTGAACATCTTCAGGCACTCCCTTTTCCCCTGCAGAAAATAAGATCCTACTCATCCAGATTTCTTTCCACTCCCCAAAATATATTTAATTATTTTTTTTCCTGTAAGGTTGTTCACAGCCTAACATACTGCGAGTGGGGTGAGAGGGTGGCAAAGTGAAGAGATCACAGTGTCCCAGGGGAGGACTGGCCAGGGATGCTGCTGCAGGTGAAGCCTGTCCTCTGACCACCACAGATGGGCCCACCACACTGTCAGCACTGGCTTCATAGGGTACCACTCAGCTGTGCCACACATGGAATTCAGTGCTACTTAACATTTTGGAGAAGTGTTAGAAAGTACAAAGGAGATAATTATAGCTTAAAATAGTGTGGACTAGCAGTCTGCAATGACGTGTCAATTCTTGGGATTTGTGTGCTCAAGAGAGAAAGAGCAGAGAAGGAGCAGGTGTAAAAGTGAAAGACAGAGGAAGAGAGTTGTTAATGCAGAGGGTTAATACAGTGGCCAGTCATCTCCAGGATTATTGAGAAATTTAATATGATCTTGGAATTATCCACTCAGTAACCAAGTAGATATTAGAAAAAGGTTTCCTTTATTGTAAAGAATCTGGTACTTAAGAGAGACATTTCAGGCTAGGAGGAAAAAAAAAAAAAAAACCCAAATATTTCTCTTTGCTTTCTATATGCCTCCATCATGCATAAATAAAGCCCCCAAACCTAACATAAAACAAAAACCAGGCCTTTCTATCACAGATCAAAAGTCAGCAAGTAGTGTTGCATTGCAGCTGCCTGAATTATACTTGGCCTCTGAATAATAAATAGGGAATTTCTCGAACCACAGGCTCATTAATGAGCACTAATTCAGAACTGATGGCACAATGTTCAGTAATTTAAGCAATGTAGACAATGAAGGTTCTCAACTCTGGTACAAAGAGTGACCTACAGAATCTTGCAGAATGAGTAATTACAGCTAATATCCATTTCAGCTTCTATTAGAACATCCAATAAAACAAGGTCATGACAACAGGCAAGGATCACATCCCAGCAAGCATCGCAGTGGGGAGAGACGAAGTCACCCTGGAGCAGGTGGATGGTTCCTATTAGTTGGGCTCTTCAATGAATAAGGACGCTGACAGCTCCCCAGAGGACCACGGGCAGCGGTGCAGCAGTGGCTGGGGGAATACAGGGATGGTTTTCAAGAGCACAAAGGTTAGGCTAGGATGGGGTTTGTTTTCACCCATAATTAACAAAGGATTGAAGGACAGACCATGCACTACTGCATGGTCTGCACTTTTTTTTTTTCCCCTTCAGATATCCTGGTATTAATATATAGAGGGAATGATTCAGTGATTTAATATCTGAGGATAGATCCACAAGAAGTTCTAACAAAGGAAAAAGTTGATAGATAGAAACAGGACAGCAATGGGTGCCCGTAGTGTGAAAAATAGTTGAGTGAGCAGCAGCAGAGCAGAATGAACTGCCTGGAGATTTTTCCACTCTGTACAGATAAGCTTTATTAATTCCTAAGAGAGGATGGAGAATATGGCCAAGAGAGGAAATAAAGAAATGATCTGCAATTTTTTTGGTATGGCAAGTAGGTAGGTGGCTGGCTGTTAAAAACAGTTTCTGACAAGCCTCACAAGACCTCCTGGTGCTTTTAAATACTAAACAAAACCTTTTTTTTTCCCCTTCAAATATATTAAAATTTTACTTTTAAATGCAGGCAGTTTTTCAGTGATGTCATTTACTGTTAAAAAAAAATTCAGACAACACAGAGCTATTCAAAGTGATCCCCTCCCAGAACAATTCATAGTCTGGAAATTGTTTATCACAACCATCCGGGCAATACTGAGAAACCTGGAGGGGATTGCAACCACAGCTAATTGCCTAACAAATACATTTCAAAACAAATAGTTTGACAAACTCATACAAAATCAGCTCTGTTGGCTAAATCCTTGGCCCTCATGAGAGTTCATTGTGTAGCTAGAGCGATGTAGTACAGACGTGCCGTGAGCTCTGCTGCAGAGGAGTATTTCCTCAACTCTGGGGAATAGTCTAGTGGGCAAAAGCTGGCCAACAAACACCAGGGCTTGGTCTCTGCTGATCAGTACGACTGCAAACAGCCAGAAAATGGTCAACATGGCTCTGAATCACAGTTGTGGCTCGTGTTACAAGATAGAAATACAGGTATCACTGTGGCCAGCTTTGGATGCTTATCTCTATCCCTTCCCTTCAAGTCTTTGTATGTCCTGCTCTGTGTGCAGGTTTGGACCTACAGAGAGGTCCTGCAGAAGGGACCAGGACACAACATGGACTGCGGGGTGTGAAATGCCTCAGAGACAAGCAGGGCTTGGCTCAGCCCCCACAGGAACTTCAAGGCCTGTGACAAAATGGGAGAAAAGAGCATAATTCCCCCAAGAATTAAGAGTCATGAATCCCTTGAATGGACATAAGAAAGTACATTTTTGTGTGTTCATGAAAATCAGAACAAAAAAGAGCCTTTCTTTCTTTTACAACATACCTATTATGTTTTGCTAATGGTACTCCTCTGGCAGAAGTAGGGTTTGGACCAAGCCTTGATCTCCCAAGAGAATTGATTAAATACTGGATTTTGGTAGCTAAATATGTGCTTTGGTTCTTAGGCTCCTGTAGTGGAGGCTGACGCTAAGCACTTCTTGCATGACTTAAACCCCAGCATCAAAATCCACTTAAAAGACATATTCCTACATACTTATTTATATCCCATGTCTTCATATAAACATCATTTAATTTCCAGTTGCAAAACAGTTGCCTCGACTCACTGGTGGGTCCAGCAAGGGAACAACCTTCAGTCACTGAACTGCCTGGAAAAACCCTTCTCTCCAGACATTTTTCCTTACATGAGAAATCCTTCTAGAAAGCTGCTAGTTGCAGTAGAAGAAGATAATCTTTAACAAGGCTGAAAGCAGGAGGAGCAGGGGAACAAGGGCAGGACCAGGACCATGGTCGAGGCACCAGCCCAAGCCCTGGCAGCAGCCCCTGGGCTGCTCCACAGTGCTGTCCCACTGTAGGCACAGAGCCACTCTCTTGCATTGAATTCTGTTGATTTTAGTAATATTAATTGAAGTGGAGTTCCCAGGATTAGTCCCAGGGTTGCTGTAGCATCAAATGAATGCCAACAATTTAGATTACCTTCAGCTATACTAATTTCCATACTGGGTTGAAGAATTTTCCTTACATCACTTGAGAAAAGTACCTTTAAAAGCTCTGTGCCATTTTTTTTTTTTTAATACTATCTAGTAAAGACTTCTGCATTCTGTTAAAATGTGCTAATAGATATTTCTTTCTGTTTAACTTTAAGGAACCTTGGTGAATATAAGGTTTACAGCTCAAATGATTGTTTAGTAAGTAAACCTCTCCTCCAGATTTTGGTAAAATACTACATAGTTAAAATATTTAATTTGGATTCATACCTTATTTCAAAGTGTTTCTCATAATACTTGACAGAAGCTGAACTTTAGTTAGATATTTCTCCTTTTTTCCTTCTTTTTGGAGGAAAACAAGAAGTCGAACATAGCTTCTGACACATTAAGCATGACTACTGGGAAATTAAAACAAATGCTGGTACAATTCACAGGGGGAAGAATTTAAAGTTTGTTTATAAATTTGTTCCCAGCTCCAAATGCATGTCATAAATTAATAGGTCATCAACATACTGTATTTAGCTGGCAGCAAGTATTTTTCTGTGAAGATATGAGACAGAATATAGCCAAAGTAGCAAATTGGCTGAAAGCAAAGTATTTTGAGTGCTTTGTAAAATTCATACCAGACAACTTCAAGCTCCAACAAAATGGAAAATCTTTTCTGTCTCTGTACTTAACTCCAAGGATTTAGAAAACTGACTAATAATGCAAATACCCAGAGGTTAATAGCCTGGTGCCATAGCTGGAATACATACCCAGCTTACAGGAGATCCATCACATACATATCCAGACAGCTAGGGAACACGGGGCTAGAGTCCGGGATGCTCTGAACACCATAAGTGCCAAAACACTCAGGAAAACTTGTTTCTAAGCAATCAGAATCACAACCTTGTAGCCTCATTTGGGCTGGCTTCTGCCAGCCAAATGTTGATGATCATAGAATCACAGAATGTTTTGGGTTGCAAGGGACCTATAAAGGTCATCAAGTCCAAACTCCCTGCAGTGAACAGGGACATCTTTAACTAGATCAGGTTGCTAAGGTGAGACCAACTCACACATTCTGAGAGAGATTTTCTCCAGGATGGGGGTAATTAATCACATCAATTTAAACACACAGGGAAAATTTAAAACTCTCCTCCACAAATGTGTCCATACACAGTGCAAACCCAGAGCAAGGTAACCTTTGAAGAATATCAAAACCCAGTGTTAGAATGAAATGTATTTCTCTAGTTTCTGGTCTAGATTTGCATTTTTCAGCCCATAAGGTACAAGTCACATAGACTTGGTGGGAACAGCACGTGAGGCACAGAGCAGCCTTCAGTTCTGGGAGCTCCTAACCAAGGTGAGTCTAGAATGCATTACTGAGGAATTAAAGCAAGACATGGCATATAGAGCCACTGTCTTGGATCTAAAGAGAAAAAGCCTCAACCAGTCACACACAGACTAAATAACAGCCTCTTTTCATGTCTGGTGGAGGACAGCAAGAGCAAATGGCTCCAGGGCCAGACAGGTGGAGGGTGCTGTCAGCAGACTTGCTTGCTCTGGGCTTCACTATCAGCCTTTTGTTTTCAGCAATGTTGAAACCCACCATTTAATATACATTTATATATGTACTTATGCTTCAAAATTCTTTCAGAGATGGGACAAGTCAATATTATCTTTGAGAAAATGCAGATCCTAACTTAGCCTCCCAAAAGGAAAATTACTGACTTGAGCAATCCCTGGTAGTTATCCAAATAGCCTTGTCAAATTATTTAAATACCGCATTGTGATATTATTGAAGTTGGTACCAAGTTACTCTTGGCAGAACCAAGTGTTCACTGGCAGGTGCTGAGTAGATGAGCTGTTACTGCTCCAGCATTCTCTGTCAGCACCACGAGTGGCTGCTGTGAGGGATACTAACCAGGGAGTTCAGCAAAATGCCCTCCAAAGGGGTTACCCTTCCTAAGGGGCTCTGGGGTGGGTTGTTTTTACCTCTCAGAGGCTGGTTACTTATCTGCTGTTACTCTGGAGCAATGCTAGGTTTTTGGGGGAGGTGGGTGGGAGGCAAGTATTATATAGCTGCATTCAGCACAAAACCCACACACTAAAGAAGAGCTCTCTCTTCTGTCTTAAGACAAATTCAGTATGTAAATCTCCAGCAAAGAAAATGGAATTTAGGAATTTACCTGCTCTGTAATAAAAGGAAGGGAGGAAAGAAAAGACTTAGGCTTATGCATTTTTCATTATTCAGGACCCACTCTACCAATGTATGCTTAATGCTTTTGCCTCTGCTATAATTTCAGTTGAAAAGTCGTTTAAAATGCAGGAGTCTAGTGGTGATTCACACTTGCTGTTTCAGAAAAAAAGTTTAGAGCTAGGGATACACCAGCTCTGACTGTCTGTCCAGCCACAGCATTAGGAGGACAGGAGGAAGGACAACACTGGAGGAAGCATGGACAGTGCTTGTCTTTTGAGATTCAGTTCTCAACTCAGGAAGATTACAGATTTCTTGCATGGTGTCTCCCCAGCCTCATATGTGCTGAGGGGAGCTGGGGGAATCCAGGGCTTACACACCGAACTCCTGCTGCCACAACATTCACAAGCAAAGCTCAGACAAATGCCAAAATAACCTCCCTGTGTGGCAAAGAGGGTGAGAGACTCCAACACAACACCTCCTGCTGTATTAGCACGTGTGGAGGTACGATATTGGGCTCTGCAACCTTCACTGGGTAGCTGTGAGGTAGGACCTGTTAGATCATTTAGTCTCCACAGTCTCCACATCCTTTAAAAAACTTTCACCCCCTCAAATATATTTTCAAAGGTTTTTTTTCCAGTTCAGCTGTAAATGTCTCAAGTGATGTTTTTTCCATCACTTCCCTTGGGAAACTATACCTTCCTCTAACAGTTCTCAGTAACAGACCATCTCTGCTATTCAGCCAACATTTGCTTTGGCTCCATTTCATCCTATTACTCTTAGTTATATCTTCATGTACCATGTTGACATGCTTAATATCATCCAAAAATTTTTTGAGAGTTAAAATTTATATTACTAAGACAAGCAAAAGGAAGTAAACAGAAGATAATATTTTTTTTCTGTGGATATTGCTTTCTACAGAGAAGTCTAGGCAGAATAAAAACACACTCAAGGAAAGAATTAGTAAACGTGAGATGAAATGACAATGAAATGAAATGACAACTTTGTCACTTTTCAGTTAAAGTGGGATGACAAGATTGTCACTTCTCTTCTGGCCACATTTACCCTTAGAGTAATTATTTTAGTGTGGATTTCACTTTAGGCTCCTGGAAAATTACTATAGCACAGATTCCTTGCTGGACCAAATGGCTGCAACTGCATTGACCTCTTCCATACTTTCTAGCCAAAAATTTTCCTCTTCATTTCTATCCAAGGATGCCTGCTAGGTTACAGCAGACAGCACCTCTTCTCATGTAGGAGCAGTGTACCTGCTCCAGGACTCCATCTCACGCAAATTGATTATTTCCACCCTTCAAAGGTCCACATGTCTGAAATCCATATTATGCACTTTAAGTGCAAATTTACTGAAAGAGTCCAAATCTCTCTGCCAGAAAAGTCTCCTCCTTACTCCAGAAACTCACAGGGAACAGGCCTAGGTTGTGCTTTAGTGAGGTGAATGCAGAGACAGGCTTAAATTAATATGTCTTGGAATAAATTATTTCTAGAGTGTCTTGAGCCAGTATTATATATGAATAGATTCTCATGAACAACTATGGGAAGCAATAATTCATCTGAAAATCATAGTTAAAAAAAAACCCCAAACAACAAACAAACAAAAACAAGCAACAACAACAACAACAAAACAACCAAACAAAAAAAACTATGAAAGCAAAAGATCAGTATCAGCCTTTTACTGTCAGAGGTGACAACTGCTTTGCAATCTGCAAAGTACCTCAGAAGCACTGTGGGCCAGTGTGTCTTCACAAGATCTTGGGTTTTTTTATTTGGCTGGTAGTGACAACTTACAGCAGCCATCAAACACCCCCCAACATGCTGGTAGGGCCAGGAATATCCATAACAATTCCCCATGTAGAGGAAAACAGGAGGTGCCCCACACCAGCTCTAGTTTCAGCACTAGGAATAAAAAGTAATATTGTAGTTTTTTTTACAGCTGCCAAAAGCATCTTTCCCTACTCAGGTCTTCCCCCGAGGTTTGGTCAGACCTTAGAGGTATGAGGGTGAAACCGTACCAGCTGTATGCCCACTTTGGAATAGAAACTGGGGCTCTTCTACATCTTTTTTGGCCTTTTATGGGAAACAGCAGCCACCCCAACTTCTCTTTAAATATGTGCCAAATTCTGCTAAACCATTTCAGACATTTCAACCATGGTCAAGAGATTTTTTTCAGATTGTGCTATAGGGGGAAAAAAATACCTAGGCTTCATTTCTACTGCTCCAACACCATTTAAAATTAAGAAGTCGTTACCTGACTAACCACTAAATAAAACACAGAATTTTCTTTGAATTCAACACAATAAACTCAAGAGCTAAATGTCTCATGGTGAGAGAAATGATAATTCTCTGCTGATCAATTCTCTTGCAGCCTACCTGGTGCCTTAAATTTTCCTACTCAAAATAACATAGCTGAGACCATAGAGGGAATCTCAGTTTGCACATCAACCCAGAGGTTTTATATTTAGCATTCTGTGTTCTCAGCTCACTATACATCTGTGCAAGTCAACTGAAACTCTAGAACTAAATAAAATTATTTTTTATTTTTAGGTTTGCCCCTTGATCATACCTCATTCCTTTCTTCTACATCACCCTCCCCCTTTTTCCTAATCTGCCTACAGCTGTGAAACCTGGAAAGTGCCTTTTGCATTTACCCCCAGTACAGTGACATGGCTCAGCAAATGGGAGTAGTGCCTTGGGAGCTGCATATACTCCAAAGATCATTACAGCAGTGATACCAATGTTCATAACACCTCACTTGGAAAGTCTGACACAAGAATGTCATTAACTAATGTACAAAAGTCTACATGACAACAGTTGGCTCTGTGGAGTGAACGGCCAAGGTGGGCATTTCTAAGACAGAAAACCATCAAAGACAAAAGTGCAGCCTCCTACACACAGTGATTTCAAACTCCACAGAGTGTAAAGGGATGGGAAAGTGATCATGTGGTTAGTGTGGTTAGCATGTGGTTGCCCTCGGTCAGAGAAACATGGGGGGAGAGCAGTTTGGTGCATATGCAGCACCTTCTCCCCGTGCAGCAGTGGCCATGCTCCACTGAAGCAAGGAAAGAGACAGGGCACTCCCTCCCTGAGTCTGTAGGGTACAGTGCCGTCAGGAGGGGAGATGACAGTATGTATGAATACACACTAGCTGTCTTCAAAGCGGCCAGCTTTGGTAGCCATCATGGAAAGGCTTCAGCAACATGGCCTTCAGCAAGGGCTAAACAAGCTCTCTGGAGACCCTGGCTACATTCTTCCATCATCAGCATGGGATGAAGCTCATTTCACTGCATCCTAAATATGATTGTGACTTGAGCAATGAGACCAAAGCAGTCTTGAGTACATCTCCAGGTGGCTGACGATATGTCTCCTGTTTGCAGTACAGACACCACACAGAAAGAAGCCTTATCTGGTCTCACACTGCCATCCCGAATCTGACCCTTTCTTAGCAGCCATAACTGACACAACTAAATCTGACTTAGGTATCTGCATTCAGAGTTCAGTTTGACACCTCAATCCCTTTGAGATATAGAACTCAGGTATTTGGAAATGAGCCTAGGAAAATCACCTGCTTTCTCCTGAGTGCCTACCTAGGAAAAGATATAAAATTCATGTTGAAAACAAAGCTATGCAATAAAAATAATAATCCCTCAACCCAAAAAATAGACCTTTCTTGCACAGTGCACTTAATCAGGAGGACACTTTACACATCTACAGACAATGTCCAGCTTTGTGAGGATGTTTAGAAGGTGTCTAGAGCTGCAAAAGCCACTTAGTCTACAAGACTTCTTCAGTGGTTTTGGAAAGACATCTGTGCATCCATCTGCATACTAAACACCCTGACACTTTGAGAAAGCTGTCTAAATGTCCTGTGGCTGCTACGCTTGTTACAACAGTTAGTGGCACTTCCCCTATGTAAATTCAAAATCTTAATATTTTCAGTAATGTCCAGTACTACACTAGTCTGGAAACTACTCGAGGTGATTCTAGGGAAGATATGATGCCATATGTTACCGTATGAAATGCCCGTGCTATATCCCAGGAAACATTTTAATATACTGCCTCTACAGGGTTTCTGCAGCACTTTAACTAATTTTCCCTACTCAGCAAAAATAAAATCCAAACATTACAATACCACTCTCATACAGCTTGCAATCATAACCTTGCACAACTTCAGTCTGAAGCATTTGTTTGACTAAAAGAGTTTCCCATTTTATTTTTATAGCCCTATTTAAGGATATAGGACTTGTTTTAATATTACATAAAGTACCGAGCAACTGCTCAGCTATGGCTGCAGGAAATACAAATAAGGTACATACATCCAAAAAGATAATAGCTGACTATCAAACCAATCCCAGAAATTAGTTGTGAAATGAAGTGGAATATGTGAATGGTTATGAAAAACAACTAAATTAATTTACAAGGGTAAAATAATCAGTACATGAGAGACAACTGTCACAGCAGAGTTATTCTTCTTATTCATAATAGATGGGATTGGATATGCACATGCATGTGTGTATTTATGGGTATTTATGTGAGAGAGATTTATTAAAATGTTTAATGAAATCTCCATGGTTATATCAAGTTACACACAGTGGTTTGCAGGCCTAATCCTGCTTATGTTAAAGGCAATGGAAATAAGAACAGTTGACTAATTATCACTCTGTAAGAGCTCCAGAATATCCATGTTGAATTCTAACAAATTACTAGAACCTCAGGGAAAGCAACAGTGCTAATTAAGATGAACTTTAGGTGTAGGACCTAATTAATATGATCTTTACATGAAACTTGTTCCAAATGAAGCAACTTTAAAAGTTATGCGAATAAATGCCTTGGGCTGTATAGCACTAAATAAATTAAAAAAATAAACAAACATGTTCCTTAAAATTAGCAAGTAGCAAATCAAGATATTAACATGGGTGTTATGTGACTGCAAGACGTTGCTTCAGCAAAGATTTTTATTTGATTTAGCTCTGAACGCCACTGTTGGTGAAATAATAGATGCCAGGGTTTTTGTTCTCTTTCTAACTGGTACCACACAGATGCTGCTGCATAAGCAAAAAGTACAGCAAAAATTCTAGTGACTCTTGTTTGGTAGGGAAATACTGATTTCAAGATCTTGTCAAAAATGATCCGTCAATTTATTAAAACAAGTAATTAAAACTATGTCTTTAGGTAACTTAAAATATTTTTTTCTTGTTTCAAGGAAGGCAGCTAGATTCCCAAGCAGGAGGAATTTGTGCACCATGCCAGTTAAAGAAGGTATAATGTTGCATGTATTGGTACAATTCCTGTTCATGCATCCATGCATGTGTACACATATGTATGACTCAGGTACATGGCGACTGAAAGCAGCATACATAGTAATATTTTGGAAACTTAGGAAGAGAAAGAAAATTAATCTCAACATACTATTTCTGTTCTCCTTCAATATAACCCTTCACACCTGTCTGTTTGCAAAGAGCCTGGCTGGCCAAAGCCATGTACAAAACATCAGCCCCCAGCAGTCCCATAGGGCAGAATTGTTAGCCTGTGGACAAAAGGCTTTTGGGCAAGTGTGCCTTCAGCTGGTCAGGTAGAGCTGGTTCAATAGGATTCAGCTCTATCGGCTGACCAGAGGGAAATAAACTCACAAATTAGGAAAATAGGAAGTTCTCCATGGCACTGACAGGGACTCAGGGAAAAGGTCTTTCCTAGTTTCTGAGGACAAACTCTAGAAATATTGTTCAATGTTATCTAGAATTATTTTCCTTACAAAACTGGAACCCCCCTATTTCTTACAGTCCTGCTGCATTTCCTGTCTGGGGCGAAAAGGTGAGCCTGCTGTGCAGCCCAGTGCAGAGCTCTCAACATCTCCTAAAGCACCTACAAGCCAGATGGATCTAATCCTCTGGCTAGAATCCAGAATTTCAGAGTGAATCCTGATTCCATTCAAACCACTGGAAGAGTCCCACTGGTTTCAGTAAGGTCACCCTCAGGTTTCTGCTCCAGAAGAGCTTTTGGGAGTTGGTTCCATACAGAACTTTTTTTTTTTCTGAATGAAACTCTGTTGACTGAGTACTGACTTGGACAAATTATAACACAGACAACAGCAATAAAGAAAAAAGAAAACAAACAAACACAAAGATTAGCCTATGGTAAAACAAAATAACTTAAAATAACTCTGTTCTGAGCAGATATAATAAAAATATCAGATGCAATGTATGGACATACATCAGCATTTTGGCTTTGTCTGTTAAACTTGTGCTAACCTCTTGCCCTCCTCCTACTTTTATTTTTCTCTCTCACCATTCCATGAGAAAAAAGGGGGAGAGGGGAGAGAGAGAAAGAGACACAGAAAGAGAAGAAATAAAAGAAGAGGAAGGAAAGGGAAAATGTGAGAAAGAAATAAAGACAGCAAAAGAAAGAGAAAGAAAAAAAAAAAAAAACAAAAAGAAAGAGTGAAAGAGAGAGAACAGAATGCAAGGAAGCAAGAGTGAGCAGGAGAAAAACAAAACAGAGAGAAATCGATGCACTGCCAGTCAGATTTGTAGGGCTTGTGAAAGTTATGGGGCCCTACATGGAGAAGGCATTACATTTTTTGATCTGCAGCCAGATTCTTAATGAAATAGGAGGGCAGGAGGGAGGCTAATGTTATTCAGCATCTAAAAGCAAGAAGTTGCATCAATAATCTTTAGCACTGGCACTCATGCTAAGACAAAACATAACAGAGTTTAGAAGACAAGTTGTCAGTGTGATTTGAGGACCTTTCAGTTATTCAATATAACTCCATTAGGTTTTGGAAGCATAAACAGGTAGCAGGGTTTTGTGCAAGTAATACTATTAAACCAGTATGTAATTAAAATTGAGCTCTTTGGAGAATAATTCTACTATATATTACTAGAGGTGACCTTTATTTTATCAATCTCTAGTGAATACCACTATTTGTTTTAGCTTTACCTACTTTTAGTCTGACAAACATAACTATGCAGCAACAGACAGAAGACCTGAGCAGTGTATACTTGAGCTTGGGATGTCTTTGACTGTGTTCTCTGTTAAGCTCTCACTTCTCAGCTAAAGCAGCTTTAGAAGAGCAGTTGCTTGCTTCCACGGCTGCCTAACTTCTGCTTCACTTCTCTGGGGAATTTAAAAAAAAAAAATTACTTTTATGCAGATGGTTTTTTTACTTGTTTGTTTGTTCCAGTGATTTTTAATGTATAAAACATTGGGGTAAATTATGTTAAAGGAAACTTTTTTTTTTCCCCTCCCTTTTTCTCCTTTCAGCTGAAATAGTACATAAAACTTAGACTGATATTTAAGGCTAAGCATTGCAAATCTTTCAGTGCAAGAAATTTGGGCAGGATGAAATTCCCACCAATGAAGATGTCTTACTTCAAGTTAGTCTATGCATGACATGATTTGCCCTTAAATCCCTCACACAGAGCACAACCTCACTGGATTCGTACACAGGGCCTTGTCAGGGTCTCCCGCAGGAGAGAAGCTCACTCTGAGGGCTCTGACCAGTGGAATACACTGAAAGAATTGGTCATAGCCTTCAAGAGGGTGCTCAAGTGTACGAACTGTTAGATCATGAGCCAAATATATTGGATTTTCAAAAATCTTTCGCATTAGATACTGAGCTCGAGGCCCTACGACATCAAGTCACTGGGCATAATGAGCTTTCCAAAAAGACTACCCTAAAAGATCTTTGCTGCTCTTACAATATCGTCTTCTCACTGAAGAAAGACTTCAGGTATGAAGAATACCTGGGGCATAAACACTGGAATTTGAAATGGAAAATTAGCCCAAGCCAGGCAAAGGTTATGTTCCTCAAACATCTCAGCAAAGCCTGGACCATTATTAAACAAGTTGAGCAGCATAATTACCCAGGTGAAGATGCTAAAAGAACAAGTGCTGAAGTCACAGCATCATGAATCTTAGTTCCCCACTTCACCATGAGTCATTGTAGTCCCCTGGTAATGATCTCCTAACACCAATCTATAGCAAGCACTTCCCACAGGCCAGTTTTCATACACACAACTTAAGCCTGAAAGGTATAACTTTGCTTTTATTTTACCTCTTCAGATGTCAGGACCTTTGCTTGCTCATAATGCAACCACCTATAGGTAAAAGTGACTCTATGGTAAGAAAAGAATTAATTTTGCTGAACTGATACAGAAAGACCTGGGAAAGGGAACAGTGAGAATCACTAGCAAAAGCTGCTTTTGCAACCCTAATTTCCCCATTTGTCTTAAATACTGCATTTAGTTCGCTGTTCTACATGCCTATTTGTACTAAAATAATACAGTAAGCTGATCTAAATTAAAGGAAAAAATTAATCCAGTGAGACAGTGTCAGGGAATGTGAAATACTTTACATCCCAAGCATGCAAACCCCCTTCACCTTTGTCCCTTATGCTTTCAGAGACAATTTTTTATTATTTTCTCCATTTCTTGCCATTAATGTGGTTTGCATTGTCTCCTGGTCTCCTAACACAGTACTGTTGTCCACTTTCTTCATTAATCTTCATAAATTTCAAGTAATACAATGGCCTGCTCTCCACCTTCCAGGGCAGTGGCAATTTATGAGGGCAGATGTTCTGGGGAGTCAGTTTGAAGGCATAATCTGTGTCTTACTGCACCATGGTGAAGCCCAGGGTGCCGGTGGGAGGGCAGGGGGTGCTTTAACTCTCCTTTGTGTTTTGTCTTTTTAAATTATACTAATTTTTCCAAGTTCCTTTAAGTTCCCAGGAAGGTCTCAACACTTTTGGATATGTAAGGGAAAAGTATGCAAGGGTTCATGCATAATAGATTGTTAAATAATATTTGGATAATATTTAGTTAGGGAATGGTATCTCCATCAGATGCCTGTGGTACCCACTTGGTGCAACATACCTGCACACTCGGCCCTCCTCAAGCTCCTGGCCAGGGGCTTGAGGAAAGCACTACAAAAAAAGTTACAGAAATCTCCAAACTTTGCACTTTGGGGATTTTATCTTTAAAAAAAAAATAAAAATAAAAAGCACATCTTGCAGCTTGGTAGTACTGCAGTAAATTATACAGCAATTAATAACAATTTACAAGGCAGCACAACATGTGCTAATAGGTATAAGTAGCAGTGTAAACAAGTATAGAAAACATCAGACATCGAGCAGAAATTTCCACAGTACAATGCTGAATGTACCAAGACAAATAATTTTCTTCCATATTTCAGCTGGAAAAAAATCCTCCCATAAAGAAAGACCGTACAATTAAGGTGTATAGTCCAAGACCTAAACCAGTCTCTGTCCCCAGGTTTACTGGATGCTTAGGGTCTGGTATTAGGAAGTCTCTTCCCTAGTCATTGGATGAAATCCCCTTCTAGATCCATCAGGGTGATGTGACACAGTATAAGGAAAACAAAAAATAGAGTTTAAGCTGGTGGAAAGCTAACTCTCTTTGGAGGGAGCCAAAGCAGTGATAAAAACTGTTCTAATGATTTGATCAGCAAAACAAACCAAAAGCAAAGTTTGGAATTAATGAGAGCTCTAGATCAAAACCGTGAATGATTTTCCTCTCATTAGTGGTTTTTATCATCAGATGTTAGCATTGTTTGAATGAAATTCATTCAAAGACCTCAAATAAAAGCAGTATTTGGTAGAAGAAACTGTGATTTGGGTCTATTAACAAACAGAACATCTTGCTAAATAATTCCTTTATGCACTATTCAGTAATGATGTAAAGCTGGTGCCTTTCTGCTGCCTCAGTGAAACAGCCTTCAGAAAGATCATTAAACTGGCTTTTTGTAAGACAAGCTAAAGAGAACGACCGAAACGTCTGTTATAAGTTTATATTTGTATTCAACTCAATTAGGCCCTAGGATACAGATGAAAGTAAAGCGCATTTCCTTCAAGGCTGTTTCAAACAGCTAACTTTCTAAAGAACCACTTCTGAAAACTGCTTCAGATGGAGACTGCGACTTTCCAAGAAGCGTTGCATCACCGCGGCCCAGATCCGACTGACGGGCGGGAGGGGGAGACGCTCATAAAAATATCAAACAGCTGATCCGCGTGGATCTCGGCCAGAGCTGCCGCCAGAGACACGCAGCTCGTTGTGGAAGGAATTTCGGTACAAACGAAGCCACCGCAAATAACAACAAACCCTCCTCCTCTTCTCCCCTTTCCTCTACTCGGGAATCCGCCCTCCCTGGCTTTATTTTTTCGCTTTCCAGCAGGGCCCCACGTCGGAGCCCTTGCCAGCTGGCTGCGGCGAGACAAAGCCGCTCTCCGCCGCAGCTCCGCTGCCGCTCCGCAGGGCTCTCGCCTGCCGACAGATGCCTCGCAGGCACGGCCGGCAGCGCCCAGTCAGCCTGGCCGTTCCAGTCCCGGCTGCGCTACTGGATTCCTGGGGAGGTTCAGCTGGCAAAAGTTTGCTTTTATACAGACTCCTGGGGCTGCATAGCTAGAAGTGCTTTTCTGCCTTGCAAGAGATCTCTGGAAGGACTTAGGGGAAGGCGGCCGTGGGCTGCGGGGGAGCCCGGGCTTGCACAGCCCGCAGGGGCATTCCCGGCATGGCAGAGTGTAATCAAGGGCCTCCATCCATAAGGTCTCCTCTCTTGTGCCTTTCATTCCAGCACCGCAGCTGGCATCTGTGAAAGTTTTTTTACTGTGAGAAAAAATGAGAAATGCTCGGCTAGCCTCTCCTTGGAAACTCCCTCAAACTGATTCAAGTAGAGCAGCGTCTTCCAAAAGAAACATGTTC
Source organism: Ceryle rudis (assembly GCA_033439905.1). Taxonomy (NCBI): domain Eukaryota; kingdom Metazoa; phylum Chordata; class Aves; order Coraciiformes; family Cerylidae; genus Ceryle; species Ceryle rudis. The sequence goes on from JAAGNO010020062.1 coordinate 19,344, forward strand.
TGTCAGAAACGTTTCACCTGCTCACTAAGTACATTCACTACACAGAGCCTTTTTATAATGTGCTAATTTATTTTTAGAAACGGTTTTATATCGCAGAGCACCCTGAGTGCCTTTGGCAACTTCAGGTACTTTAGAAATAAATGTATTATTATTCCTCTTTAGAGATTTAAACTGTATGTTAAGTGGTTAAAAGTAGCCATTACATGGTTGGTGGCTTTTTCTTTTATTGGTTTTCCCAATGGCAATTTTAATAGTGAATTTTATTATTTTTAT
>JAAGNO010020063.1:0-18864 GCA_033439905.1 Ceryle rudis
CCGGGGGCGGGGTGTGTGTGGGTGGGCGGAGGGGGGGGGGGGGGGGGGGGGGGGGGGGGGGGGGGGGGGGGGTGTTAGCCAAAATTGTGTGGGTTAGCATCAAACACTAGCACCTGACTGTGTGGTAGGCTTGCTATGTGGCGGCTGTTGCAATGGTATTATTTACTTTCATTTTGCCATAATGATGATTTAATTTGTCTGAAGCCATGTCCCTGTGTTTTAAAGCATTGTAGTTTATTTAGACAATACTTAACCTAAATCTCGATATAATGAATGGAAATGAGGGAGTGAGGGCTAAAAGGGTGGATGGAGGTTTCAGCAATAAACTGATGTGGTTTCTTCATCGACATACACACAAATCTACAGAGTTTCTAATTTCCTATGTCTTTTGCTCACATTGTTTGAGGAGAACAAAACGAGGGCAAAAATGATATGTAAAATGATGTAAAGCAATATGTAAAAATGTACGCGTAGGTGTCTCTGAGCCAGTGAGAACATGGCCCTCAGCATGGGCATCCGCAGGTAGAGCCTGGAAGACGCTTTGCTCTGTGCGGTTCCGTGTGGGTGAATAAGCGTGAGCCTCATCAGACCAGTCGGAGGAATGAATCTTGGAGAAAATCCTGGAAGGCATCCTATGCAGAGTCTGTGATTTCCACATAAACCTACTTCAGCTTCTTAAGGAAGAAGCGATGCTATTGAGGCAACCAAACTGCAGATGGCTGAAGGCTGTGTGTGCTTGTACATGGAGCAATATACCCCCAAATCAGCCAGTATAATTATCAACCTGGTAACGTGTGTTTCCTGCAGCAGATAATGCCCAAGAAGAGAACAGACAATGTGTAATTTTTCATGCACTCTTCACAGCACAATACACGTGAGGCTGCATTTGACATCGTGAAGGGCAGTGATCATCTCTGTGACACTTGAATCGGGGACAGGTACTTCACAAACTGCCTGAAGACTTTTTTTGGGGGTGGCAATGTTTTGCAAAATGATTTTTATATTCAGAAAATCTCTGAGTTAAGAAACTATATGTATATATATATTTGCAAGCCATCACAAAACCTTTTGTCTTTTTCAAGTAGAAATTACTGAAAATTGGTCATTATTGGAGGATGAAATTGCAAATAAGATGTCAAGACTCAATATTCCTTACTCCGACCTGAAGGAAATTAATGTCCTAGTAAAAAAAATGGAGAAATGAGTCAGCAGGGACTCCTGTGAGTGCTGGGGACAGCTTGTGTCCACGGGGAGAAGATCGGTGGAGGATATTTAGGAAGAGCAGGAGGCCACGTAGTGCCAGCAAGGAGGAGTGGGGCAGAAAGCCAGACCACACGCACTGCAGCCTTACTAGTCTTGAATCCTGGCTGATTTCAAAGGTGTCTTCTGTTCTGCATAGCACAAGCCTGTTTTTCTAACCATACCTATGGAAAAATATTTTTTTCCATTTATTTTAAGATCCTTAAGATATCCAAAATGCACATTATAAGCAGTAAAATGATTTAAAGCCCCATGAAATGAAAAGAACTGTTTATAGTCATTCCTCTAGGTTTTGGACCAAGCCCTTTAAAAAGAAGAAAAGGCTCATGGCAGAGAGAATCATTCTTTGTAGGGCTTTGATGGGACTGCATGGGGAGTATTCAGGATGCAAGTGGAGTAGATGGCGTTTAAAAAATGGCAGTAATGATTAGGAGACTGGGAGCTGGTCATGTGAAAAGAGTTTATTAAGAAAATTCATGCTTTCAGTTTGATGAGGCATGGGCTAAACCTGTGATGGGAGGTGTTCATTGCATGATTTGTCTAATGATATTTAAGGAGTGCACACCCAACAGGGAGGAGTACAGGGCGGTGGTAGGGAGTTGTGGACTGAGGGTGCAATCGTGATATCGGGAAAAAGATGAAAATGCCTGTTAAAACAATTTACTAGCACGCTCTGAGAGATTGTGCTGGAGATTTCAAGATTGCTGATAAAAAATTTGTGCTTTGGGTCTTTAATATTGAACAAGAAACAGCCATGGAAGCAGATCTCACAGCAGGGAGAAGGTGGGAATGGCCTTGAGAATCTCAATGATTCTCCACTTCTGCAATCTCAGCAGCAGTAGTAGGGGACCAAGCTGTGCTCTGTCACATATGCTCTGTTGGGACCAAATTTCTTCACATTTGGAGCCCAGTGCCAGTAATTTCAACAGGTCCATCTTCAAAGAGTTCAACATACAAAAAATTGTGCATCTCTGAAGGTTATTTTTTTATTGACCATCTTCAATCTACCCATTTCCATAAACATAAAGCTGTCCAGAGGACAAGGCTTTGTAGTCATTTGCTTTTGATATGTCTGTTTAAATGCAGTCACAAGCACACTTTCCAGCCGTTCTTCTTTTCAGTCGGCAGTGAAAGCTGTTACCTAATGTCTGTAAGAAATTTCTGCCTAGTCATTTGTTTTGCCTATGAATTTCAGTACGGTACTAATTAAGATGTTGGGGTTTTTTTTTTTGCACAGGGATGAAACATTTTATATGTGTTCTTACAAGATGTAGTGTGCTTAGAAAAGGAAATAGTCTTCCTATTCTGTCAAGTTTAGAGACTGAAGAGGAGCTGGGTTTTCTCTTTACTTAAAAGGCAACATAAGGAAATTTGTTGTTAGCTTTACAGGAAACTGTCTGAACAAATACAGAATCACAGAATGGTGGGAGTTGGAAGGTATCTCTGGAGATCATCTCGTTCAACCCCCCTGCTCCTGCAGAAACACCCAGAGCAGGGGGGGCCCAGGGTCGCATTGTCCAGGCAGCTTTGGAATCTCTCCAGAGAAGGAGACTCCACAACCTCTCTGGGCAGCCTGGGCCAGGCTCTGGCACCCTCACAGGAGAGTTTTTTCTTGCTGTTCATGTGGAACCTCCTGGGTTCCAGTTTCTGCCCGTTGCCCCTTGTCTTGTTGCTGGGCACCACTGAAAAGGGTCTGTCCCCATTCTCTCGACACAGCCCCCTCACGCTCCCACCCCGGCCCTTTAGCTGTTGATCAGCATTGATCAGATCCCCTCTCAATTTTCTCTTCTCTGGGCTAAACACCCCCAGGGCTTGCTTATCTTTGTAGCATCTCTCTAGTAGTTCCTTGGCTCTCTAGAACTAGGGAGACTAGAACTGGACACAATACTCCAGGTGTGGCCTCACTAGGGCGGAGTAGAGGGGGAGGAGAACCTCCCTTGACCTGCTGGTCATGCTCTCTTAATGCACCCCAGCAGACCACTGGCCTTTTTGGCCATGAGGGCCCATTGTTGGCTGATGGTAAAACTTGTCCCCCAGGACTCTCAGGTTCTTCTCCATGGACTTGCTTTAGTACCATCAGTTGTATGGATATAAACCCCACTGATTCGGAGGCAGGTAACCCAAGTGCCTGATAACAGCTCTGGAGTAAAGCTCTCATGAGCAGCCAGCTGGTGTCCACATAGCCATGAGCAGGGATTGCTGGAGGATGGAAGAATAGCTTGGAATTAATTGTGGAAAAGTTGGCCTTTTTTTGGACAGCCACTCAGGCTAGATGTTGGATTTTCTGCTTTAAAGTGTCGTGTAGTCCTTCTGGTTTTAATTTGGAGTACAACTTCAAGTACAACAGAGTTTTGTGAAAAGTCTGGCTGCACTTACTGCCTTTTCTCTCAGCCTGCTACAAGCTGTGTAGTGCTGTGTTTTGGAAATCCTCTCTTTGGTTTCCCGCAGGTCAGTGTGGCCGTAGCATCACGCAGAGCAGGAATGTTGTGTCTCCTTGGACTTAACCAGCATCTACTTCATAGCTCTCAGAGGGTGCTTCTCATTTTCACGTTCTGAGGTTTATGGTCAAAGCTGATACAATTTCTCTGCATTTCCCAAGATCTGAGGAAAAGGCAGAGAACTGTTTTCTTTTACGAACATGTATTGAATCCAGAATTCATGATTGTGGGGTACTTTTTAGTGAGTACTATTTAGTCCAATCCAAATAGCCATAAACACCCACAGAATGAAAAAAAATGAAGTAAAATATATAAGAAGTTCCAATTTCAATATGGATATGAGATTCTATTCTTCATTAGATGCACCTTGCTACTTTTCCAACTTCTGTAAGTCCTTAAGACATGAGATCTTGAAGAAAAATCCTTTTGGCTCTACTTGCTTTCTCAAAAGTTTTAGATCTCAGAGTGGTTGTTGCTGTTGGAGCCAGTGGCAGATTTTAATCCCATAGTTTTCATAAGTGGTGCCTGTCTGTATTGGAAAGGAGAGACAGTTTCTCTTTGGTTCTTATATTCTTTAATTCATTGGGCCAGGTGCTTTATCTTTGCTTCAGACTGAATACAAACAAAAGATGTCCGGGGACATGACGTGATTGAAGGGAAAGGGATTTGCCACTCAACTTGAACAGAATTTACTGTACTTGGTAACTTTCAGTTTTCAGCTTTCACAGGAGATAATCTTCTCTGTTCAGTTTCCATTGCTCATATAGGCCCATTTATTAACTTCTTTCAACAGTTGTCTTGCCAGGGGCACAGTCAAGAATTTCCCCGATGAAAACATTTTGTTCTTCAGTTTCTCAATTAAAGGATTGACCCTGGTCACATCCTATTTACCCTCTGTAAATAGCTTGAGGTTTTCATTAACCCAGAAATCTCTGTTACCCATTTTGGGGCACAGCTTCTTCTGCCAAAGCATCTGGGAAGCCGGGTTGGGCTCCTTGCCCGTTCAGCAGCATCATCTTGAGCTCCCTTACACCACAGCTTGCACAAGAACTAACCTTAAAGATCATGTGCTACGTAACGCTTCCTACAGAGCCTGGGTTTGAAAACTGAAAGGTGGTTTCTTTCTGGGAAAGAAAGTCTTTTTCATATAGTACAAATGAAGGGAAACTGCCAGGTGGCTGTGGAAGGCAGGTGACATTTTTCATGCTTTTCTGCTGTTTGTGTAGAAGAAAGTAAGTAGAATGGTGAATTCAACACAGATGTGAATGGAAAGAGCTCCTTCTTAATAGAAAAAGTCAGAAATATGCTCACCTTTGCGCAGAAAACCTGTAATTGAGAGGAACACTCTAAGTGTGGAATCTGCTGTGCTTTTGTACTCTATATTTTCTGAAATCCTGAAGACTGGAGGTTCTTTAATTAGTGCAGCTTGGCCACAAATTATAAGGCAGTCTTTGCATCTGATAGAAATTTTATTGGTATTAAAGGGAGAAAAAGCAAGCTCTAAGATGATTAAAGCAGCTTTGTTGTTGATGCCTTTGGGCAGTAGCAGCTGAAAAGCCGGTGTCTAGATGGGGAAGGATGATATTCAGAAGCAGCATGGTCATGGTTGCTTCTAAAGAGGCTGCTTCCAGAGGCATTTCTTTCTACAGCTTTTTCCTCTGCATCTAACAAAAACACTCTTCTCTTTGCACTTAAGAAACAATTAAAAGTGCCTTCAGGTTTTTGAATGTGCACACAAGAGTTCTGGTTGGTTTTGCTGTTAAAGGGCAGTGATGAAATGAGGCCAGTTCTTACATGAAAGCCTGAATAAAGCTTATGGAAATGGCTTTAATTTGGGTGAAGAAAGAGTTCGCTTGTTTGGGGTTTCTGAAAACTTCATCCTGTATTTTTTAATTAGTCTTACATATGAAAAAAAAGTTTGCTGTTGATTCTATACTAACGCTGAACTTGATATGCATAGCCTAAGATTTCGGTGAATTAGTTTCTCTAGGTATTTAATTAAGTGATAATTTTTGAAAGCCTAAGCCTTTAATCTTCACACCTCTGTGATAAGATAGTATTTAATACCTCAGACATGAACAGTTGCTTTTATGCTTTGGAGAGCATTAAACCTCTGAGCTTCCTTATTAGGCCATTGTAGTGCTACCAAAGTAAATCAAAGTAACTATTATTTAGTTATTGCAGCTCTTTTTTTTTTTTTTTTTTTTTAGATAGTTGCCTTAGCTAGGAATAGCAGGAAATAGGAAACAAAAGTGAGGCTGACTCTTTGAGTTCTTCTGCTTAGATGACTAAAAAGTTAAAAGCAATGTAGTTTTCAAAAATATGTAGATTATTTTTGTGTGGTTGACGTTCTAGGAAAGAAGCAAAGTAAGGACTGGAGTAGCTAATTTATTTTCTAAACAAGTTTTCTAATCCAAAAATAATTATTAAAAATAACTTTTTGATGTTGTTTGTGATGATCTTGATTCTAAGCCTGTTCTTCTGCCTTGGCCTGAGCAGGGTGCTCCCTGAGGAGTGTGCCACTGCTCCAGAGGCTTTCATCATGAACATTCATTCAGTGGTGTCGTACAGTTGCTGTTCAGCGCCCGACCAGCCACATGTCTCTCGGGTAGTTCTCTGCTGATGTGCACAGGGGGGAAGCACCATATTAGCCATCAGAGTGTGACCGTGGTGGTTGGTAGATGTTGGCTGTTGCAGGTGTGTGGCCATGCTCTGGGATCTCAGAGGGTGCTGTGCCAACCCTTGAGGTCAGAGCAGCGTGTCCTCCTGTGGGACTGCCTCAAACTGTGTCCGGAACCGCCCTGCTCGATAGGCTGGGATAGCTGCAGTGATGGGCTGCACCAACGCACTGACTCCAGAGTGGAAAGCGGCAGCAGAGGTTTCTGGTTCGCTACCTGTTTTATGTGTCTTCCCAGGAGTGAGCCGTGAGCTCTCCTTCAGAATAAATTCTGCTTTTGAGATTCATGCTAAGTGAGCGTGTCAGCTGATCTTTGGGTTGTTTTTGATGCATGTCATTGCTTAAACAATGTCCATGGTGCATCCTCCCTGTTACTGCTTGTGGCCAGGTGGCATGCAGAGAAAAGCCACCCACATCAGTGCCTGCCCTGTTTTGGGACCCTCCACTGACCGACATCGCCAGCAGGATCAAGCTGTTTCAAATGGTAGTGGAGATATCCTTGGTGATGGTCTAAGACAATCAGTTCGTAGCTCGCCTTCTTTCAGGGTTCATTCTGTATTGTGCTTCTAAGGTCAATGCATATTTTGACCATGGTTCTCCTGCGTCACAACAGGCAACGTGCAGGAAAGGTCACCTACTCCTGAATTGAATGTTAATTATTGTGCGGGGGACGTGCTGGTCCTCACAAAGAGTGTTCATGGTACAAACAATGTAAGGCAATCCTTGTTTCTGGTTGTTTACTGTTTAAGCAGGCAAAACACATAAAGAGAAAGCAAAGGTCCAGAGGAACGAAGACATATGGGTACAGAGAGTGCCAGGACTGGGAGAAGCAGCCTGTGCAGGGTCAGCTCCAGCTTCTCTGTGCTGGTGTGTCCCAGCCAGGCTATGGTACATGCTAGGGACCAGCCAGAGCATTACGCTCTTGTGATCACTAAATACTTTCACAGCCAACCTTAGGAAAAAATGTCTGCAGCTTCTTTATGTTATGAAAACATCTGGGTTTTCCCACAGAGGTTTATGTTCCTCAGGTCAAGGTAGGGCCAGGTTTTGTGGAGCTCGAAAGCCAGCCCACTCCATACATAACCGTTTCTAAAGATCCCCTGCTCGCTGCCTGGGATTGCTCATGTGCTGGAGCAATGCCTTCCTGGACTGACTACTGTTTTTCAGTCTTGTGTGCTGCAGATCCCAGCTCAAGACCAGTTGCCCTCCGGCTGTATCTGGAAACTTGCTGCCTGCCAAGGAGCTTTTCCTTACTCTTTTCAGAGATACACGGGCATCATTCATTGCTTCAGAGTTACAAAAGGTGCCAGCACCATCCCGCCAGTCAGCGTCCAGTGCTCACGCCTGTCCTTTTATCTGTCACTCTTCTTCAGCCTCTCTCATCTATCAGCTTAGGAAGCAATTCTGAAAGCTTTATGTGCTGTTTTCCTTCCTCTGCATGAAACCACAATCGCTGCTTCTGCTGTGATCCTGAGCAGAGCTTTGCCACAATGTAGATAACTGAAGACCTGATACTTGAAGCAGCATTGGGGACGTTAAATAGCTTAGGTGAATGTTGTCTCAAGACTGACTTGCTTTTATTGAACACGATGCAGAGGATCCTTGCATATTTTCACTTGATATTCCATGTATTATAGAGAATTCTAGAGGAAAAGTGAGCTTTCGTCATTGCTAGACAAAGATTTAATGGCAGGGTCTGTACAAAGGATTAAAAAAAAAAAGCTTTTTTTTGCTCTTGGGTATATTCTGTAAAGTAGTATCATTGTCTGTAATGTAGTCTGACAGACACTTTCCACTGTTTTCAGTTGCAGATGAGGCTTTGCCTGTCATAGCCATTCAGACTGAAGTTTCCATGCTGAGCATCTGCCCCAAACTGCAGTTTTGAGAAAAGTGCAGCTAAAATGGAAGAGAGTTGGGTTTTGGGGTTTTTTTTGGTTATTTTTTGTTTATTTGTTTAGTTTTGGTTTTTGAGAATTAAGCAGAGGAAGATGTGGTTTTCCTCTTTTTGGATGCTCTGTTGAGCAGCTCAGGCATATCCTTCAAGGAAAAAGAAGGAGATGGGGGCTGTAGAGCTGGAATAAGGGTGTAGGAAGGAGTTCTAAATGCTGCCAGTGTTTACTTGCTGAACTAAAGCCCATTGTTGCCACCTTTGCCCCCTGTGCAGTCAAGCAAATAGCTGCAAAGCCCACAGCTACCTGCAGCTGTTCACCCCTGTAGACAAAGGTGATGCCACAAAGAAAACACAACTTTTAAGGTCCCAGCTTACTGTGTTAGCTGAAAAGGTCCATGGATCTGGAGCGCTGACTCACTGCTGATGCTCAAGGGAGCCCAGGGAGCAAAGGAAACTTTTTGTTACAGTTTTCTCTTGGCTTCATTCAGTAGGAAGTCCCAGATTTGTTGTTTGGGTTGTGTTTGGTTTTTTCCCTTCTGAGATTTCCTGTACACCTGCCAAGCTACAAAGTCTGTGCAGGCATCAATCAGCTGATCTTCCCGCTGAGAGACCATGATGGGGGTGGGATTTTATTTCATGCGGGAGGAGTTCTCACTATTCACTTGGGGCTTGACAAACCCAGTGCTTAATTTTTCAGGGAACTGGTCATTTTAACGTTCTCCCCAGGTTTCTGGAGGGGCTCTGACTGTGCTCACTCATGCCTGTGGGCACTCAGCGCTTCTGTACATCAGAAAAAGAAGGCATCAGGAGCCATCTGGGAACTTCTCCCAGAAGTGACATATCTTTTGTCCAGCACTACATTTTGTAACAGACACAAGAGACAGGATCCAGCTCTTTGGGATGGTATTTACCTGCCTTAAATATAAATCAAGGTCCTGCTATTTCCAGCTCACCATACGGCAAACTTCCAGAGCCTCACAATAAATGAGACAGGACTGATGGGGGATTTAAGCACCTCTCTCTCGATGCCAAAATCAAGGCACCTTGAAAACTTGAATCCTAAATTAGTTTACTACTAGATGTGCGATGCTTCACCAGTCTGCTACAGTTGCCACGTTGCATCTTTAGGACACCTACCAAACCCAAAGGAATCAGTGGGGAGGAAGATCAACCAGAACAAAACTGAGGCCATATTTGTGGTGAAACACACCTGAGATCTGTGACAAAAAAAATAACCATTGAAAAAGGACTGGCCCCATCATCTTGACCCCCCCTTAGCTATTGATCAGCATTGATAAGATTCCCTCTCAGCTGTTTCTTCTTCAGCTACACAGCGTCAGGGCTCTCAGTCTTTTGTAGCCTCTTCTGGACTCTCTCCAGTATTTCCTTGTCTCTCTTGAACTGGGGAGCCCAGAACTGGACCCAGTACTCCAGAGGTGTATTCACCAGGGCACCGCAGGAAACTATTGGCCTTCTTGGCCATGAGAGCCCATTGCTGGCTCATGGTTAACTTGTTGTCCACCAGCACCCCCAGTTCCTTCTCCACACAGCTGCTTTTCAGCAGGTCAACCCCTCACCTGTACTGGTCATTCCTCCCCAGGAGCAGGACCCTACACTTGCCCTTGTAGAACATGAGGTTCTCCTCCACCCAACTCTCCAGTGTGTCCAGGTCAGAAGCTTCTGTAGAAGACTGGAGATTGGCCATTAAGAGCTTGATAGGTTCTGTGATAATTCCTTGGTAGCTGTGGCCAAGTAGTGGTGACAAATCATAAAGTGAGGCAGCCTGGTGAGAAGCAGCACTGAGATTGGCTGGAGGAAGAAGTTGGGTTGAAAGTGAATGAAGAAGGAAGGCCCCCATCTGCATGTATCACCATCTTCTCTTATGCATGGAAAAAAAGATGAAGCTGCTCAGCACATCTGGTACCAGAAAGGGGATGTCTAAAGCTGGTACCACACTGAGAGATACAAGGGAGTTACCAATGTAAACAAACATCTGAAACCACTGTGTTGCTACGAGTCTAAGATACTATGTGGTAATTTTGAGCGAGAGCTTGTGGTTTGTTAGTTAGTAATCTTGCGACAGGGTTTTTCCTTAGTGTGCCTTAAATGTTTAGGCAGCAGGAAGTGTAGTCAACTGAAAAGTTGTGGTGCTGTCTTGTAACGCTTGGCATCAGCAGGTGTTACTTTTGTGAATATAAACCGAACTCAGGCTTGCTTTGGAGGGTGTTCTTACAGCCAGGGCACACAGGGTGTTGGGGCTGAGTGGTGTAGTGAACACTGGCTGGGGTTTTATTGGTACTGTCAGCAAAAGAGTAATTTTTAAAATAAAATCTGGCCTCTCTGATAGCAGAGGTGTCTGGAGTTCTGCTGTTGGAAAGGACACAGCAATTAGAGAAACAGGGAACTACTGGAGAGATTCCAGCAGAGGCTCCGAAGATGTGGGAGGACTGGAACATCTCTGTTCCAAGGAAAGGCTGAGAGCCCTGGGGCTGTTTAGTTGGAGAAGAGAAGGCTGAGAGGGGATCTGATCAATGCTGATCAACAGCTAAAAGGCCCTCGGGGGCAAGAGGCTGGGGCCAGATGCTTGTCAGAGTTGCCCAGTGACAGGACAAGGGGCAATGGGCACTCACTGGAACCAAGGAGGTTCCACCTGAACAGGAGGAAAAAATTCTTTGCTGTGAGGGTGGCAGAGCCTGGTCCAGGCTGCCCAGAGAGATTGTGGAGTCTCCTTCTCTGGAGAGATTCCAAACCCACCTGGATAATACAACCCTAGGTCTCTTGCTCTTGGTGAGCCTGCTGGAGCAGGGGGTTTGGACCAGGTGATCTCTGGAGGTCCCTTCCAACCCCTACCATGCTGTGATTCTGTGATTTTCTGAGAGACTGAACCAAAAATAAAGGTAAAGCTGATTTTGAGGCTGCTGTACCAAGTGTCAGGTTGAGTTTCTGTGACCCCTACATATCACAGCATATGCTGAATCGGTGCCAGAAATGTGAGTGTGCACAGCCTCAGGAGGATGTGAAAGCCCTGTTTCAGATGGGGCCCATCTCCCTTTTCATAGTTTCAGCTTCTTTTGGATGATGGGAATGGAGACATCTGTGAAAACTAATAAGTCCCCTTTCCTCCCAGAATAAGGCTATGAGTTTTCCAGCTGTTGGCTAAGACAGGTTTTCCTGTTGAAATAGCTTTTGTCTGATGTAAGTCTGAAACAATATGGTTATGGTAACTGAAAATATTTCTTTGTCAGTTCTGTCCCCTGTTAGTTTTAGTTGTAAATCCAAGTATTTCTATTCCTTGTTGCTTCTTGGAACAGCTGTTTAATTTTCAGAACCTTACGGAGTCTGCCGGTGAAGTGCACGCTGCTGCTGAGATGCAGCATTGCTTATATTCTGTATTTTCTTTCCCATATTGTGTGGCTAATTCACTTTTTATCTTCCTGGTGGATTCTCACGATTATAGGAGATGCTTTTGCTTTCCTTCAGAAGTCCTGTGTCATCTTGAATAATGCAACAACAAGCCCATAATATTGATTCATGTGGTTCTTGGTTGCAACCACAGTAATATGGACTGGGCCATATATTTGTCAGCTGACGCCATTCTATATTCATCAAACATGCCTTGGGATCTTGTTGTAGATGTGGAGAGTTTAAAGATTAGCTTATTAGGCATCTCTCTGACGTGTAATTATTTCAGACTGAATAATATATTAAACAGAAGAAATGCAATTTATATAGAGTAGGCAAGCAGAGAAGAGTGTATGTTTAAAAAAGGAGTTTTCCAGAGCAGTTTTGCAAAAAAATAGTTCTACTGCGTTTAAAAAAACTTGTATTTTTATTTAAATAACTTTGAAAAGCTCCCAAAATGTGTGCTGCCTAGCAAAGCATCTTTTGTATTATGTGTTTCTTTACTACAATTCTGTTTTCTTTCCATTTCAAGACACAGTATTTTTCAAATTAGAGGAACCCTAGGAAATGAAGAGTTTAAAAATCATGTTGAGTATCTGCTCAATCTTGAAACCAGGGCTGTATTATCTCCTCTTTCTTCTCATTGCTCTGTACCTGTTACTCTTGAATGAGATAAAACCTGATGCTTTCCTTTTTTCTCACAGAAGGTTCTTCTGAAGTGATATTTTTAATACATCCAGGAAAAAAAATTGTCATTTTTAGAACTTCACTGGGCATTTAGACTTTCAGCTTGGCTTCACAAGTGCTGAGCACCCACCTGGCACTGGCGGTTGATATTCAGCAGTTCTGGAGACACGAGAAGTTGCCTCACACCAATGGCAGGAAAAGTACTTTTCAAAAATGCCTTTGAGTGTTCAACCATACTTATGGTTCCCTTAGTGGCAAAGGTACTTCTAAAAGTGAAATAATTACAGTATAAGAAGCTGACCTTGTTACTGCTTCAAAAGAGGTTTGGGGAAGACTGTGATCTCCTAGACTATGGGTTGTGTGGCTGTTAGCTAAGGCATGTGTCCCTCAGAGTCGTGCCTGCAAGCAGAATTGGAAACCAATATGTTAAACCCGAGGCTTGTGTTTTGTTGTCCTGAGCTCTGAATTTCTGAGACATGCAAAGAAAGAGTAATGACTCTGTTTAAACCCAAAGTTTTGGAGCCAGAAGGTTCAACTTGACTGGCTCATTTTTTGAAGGTTTGGTGCATCTTTGCTAGTCAAGCTCAGCGTAAAGTGGAGACCAGGAGATGCACTTTTTCAGCACTGTCTCTCCCAGGGGCCATGGTTTTGCACTGGAAATGATAACAAATCCATCAGTCATACCAGTGGTTTTGTGAATACAGGTTCCAAAAATTCCTAGCCTGTTCTTATTCTATCATCCTTTTCACAGTTCTGCTTTTTGGTTGACCAAGAACTTGCCTGTTTGGATGAAGCTGCTGGTTTTATGCAAAACCTATGGTGAAACTGTTGGTGAAACAAATGCTCAGCAATGCTTGGAAGGATAAATAGCGAAGAGGTAGTGTCCCAGGGTACAAATAAGTTTTGCTACTGCATAAGTAGCACGTGGCCTGAGTGGCATCTCATGAGAAGAGATGGTTGTGCTGTATAGTGGAGGTTGTTAGGAGTAATGGTAAGGGGTAGAAAAGTTTCTGAAGGTTGGTGTGGATTCAAGAGCTCTTGGGGATCTTTTGAAGCCACGCTGCATGCTGTTAGGTGGGAAAATATTTTGTGGACACTCAGTGCTCATCCTGCGCTTTTTCAGGCTGGTGAATCCCATCAGCCTAAATGAAGATAGAAAATGGATTTATGCTGCTTTCCCTGCATGGGTTTCTCAGAAAGCCACCGCTGGAGAATGCAATCATGGCTGGAAATTTAGCTGTAGTCTGTAAATGCAGGCAGCCTTTGGAGGAATTCAGATTTGGATGAGGTTCAAAATGAGCGTTACTCTGTTTGTGGATATTGGACGCTTAAAGGGGCTCATGACAGATTTTGGCAGAGTGGCCCTGCAGAGGCTGGAGCAAAAAGCAGACCATCTCATAGGCTCTCCGTCTTCTGCAAAACGCTTAACACATAAAAGCTATTTTCTTTTATTCTTACCAGCTCTTGCATGATGCATTCTTAAGGCTGGTTTTTCTTAGTCTTCTAAATAAAACATTTTACAAAACACACAAAGATAAAAGAATTTAAATTTTGATATGGACAAACAAAACAGAGGACTGTATTCTTCTCCAAACAGAGGGGAAGTATCACCATCCACTTTGATAGGAGCTCAGATTGGATTGATGGGGAGACGTTTATGGAGACCCATGGTGGAAGAACTGAGATTTACAAAACTGGAGTTCCATAATGGATCATACAAAGATAAGAGCGATGAAAGCAAACTGTAAAATGCTCTAATTGTGGTATTGCCACAACAGATACAAAACCAGGCCTTGGACATGTTCTGGTAATATGTTGCCACGAGGTGTGGCGTATGGGCCTGGCATGTCTATATGTGGAGGACCTGCTGGAGACCTCAAGGAGTGCAGGGTTACTGTGAACCAGCAGGACACCTCTCACCAAACCATTTCCAAATAAATTCATGGGAATGAATTTCCTCTTCTTAATAATAACCTGCATGGCTGTTTTTTCTGCGCTCAGAAGTTCACGTGGTCCTACTGTACAAACACATCGCTGGAAGAAGGTGTTTTTGATTTGGTTTTTTCCTTTCAAGTTGTGTTGTCACAAGCCCTTCTGAACGTGAAAGATAAATGGAAAGGAAATGAGGCAACTTATCTGGTTTTTTTTTTTTTTTTTTTTTAAAAAGGAAAGAGCATTGAAACTTTGAGGCGGAAGAGCTGAGCGGCTGAGGAGAATCAAACACACGCTTAGTGAGAGAAACAATAGCTGACTGGTGCTTCTTCCCGGGAAGTCTTCTTAGAAATGGAATAAACAAACACCAGTGTTAACCCTATTGTCTTCTCAGTGATGCTTTTATGAGCACTTGAGGAACTGAAACTCATCCAGGCAGAAGAAGAATAATGTACAACACTTGGCAGGCTGTCAAGTGGCTGGAGTGTAACCCCTCTGAGCTTGATTCCACTGTATAAAAGTGGGTTTTATTGAAACCAGGTCCACGGAGGAAACAAGACGACTTTGAGACTCCACCTGCGGAGTTGTGTGTCCCCACCTTCCTGTCACAGCAAGCGACATTGTAGCTACTCCTGTCTGGGAGTCACAGTCAGACACTTACTGTGGGTCTGGCATTTCTCTGAATTATGGCTGAAAATAGAAGTCTGAAAAAGAAAATAAATACTATTCAACAGTTTGCTGGGACAAAGAGTAATTAGACCTTAAACCCCAATATTTGCACAGGAGTGACTATAAGGCAAGTCTAAGGGCTGGGTCCTGCACTTGGGTTACAACAGCCCCTTGCAATGCTCCAGGCTGGGGCAGAGAGGCTGAAAACTGCCCGGTGGAAAAAGATCTGGGGTGGCTGGTTGACAGCTAGCTGAAGACGAGCCCAGAATCTGTGCCCAAGTGACTTTTTTCTGAACAGTGTTCTTTTCCCTTTCTTTCCTTGCATTCTTCTAACCTATGACCTTGTGACTGGGAATATTTATTTCGCCTCTGGTGGCCTGGATTGCTGGCACTGGCTGGTTGTAGGAAGAGCAGATGTGGTGAATATGAAGGTGGTCCTTCATCTCTGACAATACTGCTGTTCCAGAAAGTTAGGGCTTGTTTTGATTTTTACTTGGCCTCTTTTCAGGATAAAATTTCCAGAATTAATTCCAAATTTGCTAACAGAAGGTATGCTTTTATTAGTCAGGTCTATTGGGTTTATCAGTCTTCTGTTTGCTTGTTTCCATTTATTTTCTTTTCACGCCCTTTTGCCTCATTTTTTTTCTACTTCTGCCCATGGATTGTCCCTGAACTAAATTTAGCTGTGGCTTTTGAAGCAGCTGCATTGGTTTTGTGAGGGAAGGGAAGACCTCCTTTGCTCCCTTGCAGCCAATTCTGTTTCCATTTCACTCATTTCACAGCTGGAAGAGAGCAGGAGGCTGCATCCTAAGCCAATCTGAGGCTTCTGGGCAGTAGCAGACACATTGGGAGACTCCAGGTAAAGTGTGAGTGAGAAAACCAGACAGTCATTCAGACCAAGATTATTTTGAAGGGTGAGAGGAAACTCACTCGAGGTTTCAGATTACAGCTGAGCACCAGTGTGTCTTCCTCCCTTTGTGTCAATTCAGACATTTCTGTAGCCCTGAAGGACCCCAGATCTAGGTAGCTAATGCTCTGTTACCATTTCTCAGTCAATGAGCTGAGGCCAGTTATAGGAGGTTTAACAAGACCAAGTGTAGGTCCTACACTTTGGCCAGAGTAGCCCCCTGCAGTGCTACAGACTGGGGAATGAGTGGCTGGAGAGTGGCCCAGCCGAGAGGGACCTGGGAGTGCTGGCTGATTACCGGCTGACCATGAACTAGCAGTGTGCCCAGGTGGCACAGAAGGCCAACGGCATCTTGGCCTGTATCAGGAATAGTGTGGCCAGCAGGAACATGGATGTAATTCTGCCCCTATACTTGGCACTGGTGAGGCCTCACCTCGAGTTCTGTGTGCAGTTCTGGGCCCCTCACTTCAAGAAGGATATTGAGGTGCTGGAGCAGGTCCAGAGGAGAGCAACGAGGCTGGTGAAGGGGCTGGAGGGAAAGTCTTATGAGGAGAGGCTGAGGGAGCTGGGGTTGTTCAGCTTGGAGGATACTCAGAGGGGACCTCATCACTCTCTACAGCTACCTGAAAGGAAGCTGTAGGCAGGTGGGGGTCAGGCTCTTCTCCCAGGAAACTGGTGACAGGATGAGAGGGCATGGCCTGAAGCTGCACCAGGGGAGGTTTAGGTTGGATCTTAGGAAGCACTTCCTCACAGGAAGGGTCATTAGACACTGGAACGGCCTGCCGGGGTAGGTGGTGGAGTCACCATCCCTGGAGGTGTTTAAGGAAAGGTGTGTAGGTGTTTTTTTGTTATGGGTATGGTTGGACTCGGTGATCTAGGAGGTCCTTTCCAACCATTAATATTCTGTGATTCTGTAAAAGATTTGATGTGGCGCTTAGAGACATGGTCTAGATGATGTCATGGTGTTGGGTTACAGGCTGAACGTAATGATCTTAGAGGTCTATTCCAGCCTCAGAAATTCTGTGATTCATGGTGTTTCTCAACTAACTTGAAAGATAAAGCTTCTCTGTTGCATTGCAGAGCGGTAGTTTCCCCATATGTAATGTTCATAGAAAAAAGAGGCAGTTTTACATGGGGTTTGCTGAACCAACTCATGTCATAATGATACACTTGTTTTCTAAACTCTTAACTTTAATTAATGCTTTTTTTTGCAGGCTGTGAGAAGAAATCTCCTTCCCTGCAGGATGAGTTGCCAATGCTTCCTCCTGTCTCTTTGGCAGATTTAAAAATTCAGTGAACAGTGTGGTTTTGCTGGCTGGGAGATATTATCATCCATGGAAAAGTAGAAGAGGGTTTGTTTGTAAAAGGGGAGGCTTTTAGTTGTATGAATATAGGCCCTTTAATTCCAGAACTAAGAAATGTTTGTCTACTGATTCATTTTCACAGCTTAAAACCACTAGTCCATGCTGGCTGCTATTCTGCAGCTGCTGGGTGTACATATGGATGGAGGATATGATGGAAATATTTTTTCATTTTATTACATATGCAAAACAGGTCACTTGAAGTCAAAGTGAATAATTCAGGCTTTACTAGGGCAAACATGCAGGCTTTTTGCTGGGATCATGACAATGTACCCTACAGCATAGAGTTGTGAAACATTTTTGTTTTGGTAGGTTGTGACAGCCCTGAACAATATCTGCTGTAGCATCATTATGGCCAACACAGTCCCTGTGGATTCAGAAAGTGATCGCATTGTATCTCCATGCTTTGTAACAACAAAATACAGAGATCATAGAATCATTTTGATTGGAAGAGACTTTTAAGATCTTCAAGTCCAACTGTTAACCCAGCACTGCCAGGTTACCACTAAACCATGTCCTTCAGCACCACATCTACATAGTTTTTCAATCCCTCTGGGAATGAGGACGCCAAGAATACATTGTCCTGATTTAAAGGGTGATGCGGCATTGGTTTACATTTTCAGAAAGCTGTTTAAATGTTCCCAAGAAACATTCCTGTACAACCTACCGTGATGTGTAACGTGATGCTGAGATCTGGATTGGATAAAGCTGGTTTAGATGTTCTTCATGTCTGTTTCCCCATTAGTAGCTCAGCTGCTGGCTCAAGGAGTTGGAAAAAAACCCCAAACTTGAAACGCATCGACCTTCACCAAATTAACTTAATACAGAGCATAGTTCAGCTGCCTGTGGCCCCCAGGAACTAGATTGGGTTCATCTGTTTCATTAAATCACTTGTTCTTCTGGTGCTGTGAAATAAGCTTATAAATAAAGGGTTGTCAGACCTTATTCTTCTTGGATTTGACCGTGAATAATTGTTTTTAGACAGAGCATTGCTGCTTCTAACCCCATTACCAATAAAGGATAAATTTCAGCAGCCTTAAGGATAAGTTTATCTGACACCGTGTTAATCAAACCCTTGGCTCGCATTGGGCTTGTTTCTGCTTGATTAACCACAAGTTTGGCCTTTGTGTGATTTGTGATTATTAGGATTTTTTTTAATCTGGTAGAAAGAGGAAGCAGTGTCCCAGGGCTGGCACGTGTCCATGAAGCACACATGCTGAAGGAGTAGATGTACCTGATGGAGGCGACTTCTCCATTTCAAGTGAGCAGGAGATCTGTGCCTGTTGCGTTGCAATCACTGATTGATGCTGCAATACTTTTTCCTGGGCATTTCCATTTATACAGCACTTGCTCTCAAATAAAATACCCTGACAACATGTTGTGCTGTCAGAGGGAATTGCATCACTCTTTTGAAGGATGCAGCATGGAAATCACATGAGTGCAATTGAGAGATCCTCCAGAGAGTTTCAGGTTATAGCAGATGCTTGTGAAGGCATGGAAGATGTGCCAGGTCCTGCACTTTGATTGCAGCAACCCCTGCAATGCTTCATACTGGGGCAGAGTGCCTGGAAGCTGCCCAGCAGAAAAGGACTTGGGGGGGCTGGTGGACACCCGGCTGAACATGAGCCAGCAGTGTGCCA
>JAAGNO010020063.1:39967-63307 GCA_033439905.1 Ceryle rudis
AAAAAAACAAGAAACAAAAGAACTTTCAAAAACAATCCTCCAAATACAAAAATCAAAAAAAAAAAAAAAAAAAAAAAAAAAAAAAAAAAAAAAAAAAAAAAAAAAAATTTAGAGAAATAACCACATTAAAGAAGTACAATAAAGAAATACATTAGGCAAGAGAGAAATACAAAATGTACTTTTAAGCTCATGGTTAAAACCTCATTCGTTTTAAGCTCATTCTGTCACAATTTGGCTACATCAAGACAACTAGGACGGTGTCAGATTTTTTTTCTCTGTCTCTGGCTTTTAAGGGTGCCGTTAGCTGTGTCCACACTTCCTTTTTCAACTCTAATTTTAGATGGGAGGTGTTTTTCTCATAATTATTACTAGCTTTCCTATGCTATGTGTATATAGTACATGTAGGGCTTACTAACTCTTGGACTATAATTCAAAATAATTACTGAAGTAGTGAGAAAGTTTGAGAAGATGACATTAAATACTTAAGCTGAAGGATATATATCTCCATATACAATACAAAGCAGCTGCCATGAGTCCAAAAAGGACTTTGGAAGAGATTTCTGAGTCTTCACATTGCAAACAGGGTGGCTTTTCCTCTCCAGAGAGGGCAGCTGAAGAGTTTTCCTGTTGCCTTTTTCAGATGATGTGCAGAAGGATCAATTAAAGTAGAACTGAGGAGAAAAATGCTTTTTTTTGACATTAAAGAAAATGTCCTTCTTCACGAGTTTGAAAGCAAGACCTTTCTGAAGGTTTGCCTGCTAATTTGGGATAGGAAAAGGTACAAATTGAGACAGACTGTTCAGCCTTTCACCTGCCCAGCTCAAACCTGGGACTTGTGTCTCACTGCAGCAGCTGCACTTTGGTTAATTAAATCACTTTATGGTTAATAAGATCAGGTCTCCAGTGATCCACATGAGTGGTCAAAACCACGGCTGGTCTTTCAGCAGACAGATATCTCAGGTCCACATGGACTTCTCAAAACTCATGTGTGACCTTCCATAGAAATATTAGTGCTGCCATAATGTTCAAAACCAATTCACTCTAAATATCTGTGATGAGGCTTGTGGGATGCTGCAAAACTTAGTAAATGGTTTAGGGCACAATTCAGAAAATTTTTGTATAATTTAGAATATTTTGCTTGAAATAAGACTATTTTCCCTCTTTCTGGGACATTTTCGCTCTACAGCATCACTTCTTTCAGTCAGCTTTTGCTTTTCCAGGAAGGCCACTTGCCTACACTCTCATTAGGATTTTCTGCCTGTAGGAGGGACATTTGTTCTGAAACACCAAGATGATTAATGTGCTAAAATCCTCATTGTGATCACAGCTTCCTACCTCTCACCTCCATGCCTTGGGCTGATTCTCCTTGTCTTATATATCACCAAACGTGGGGTGGTGCAGAAGAGCCGCTGCCTTGTGCCCACCACCGGAGACTATTTTAAGAGCTGTGAAGATGCTCATTTGTGTGGGTGTTCAGTTGTTTTCAGACTCCAGCTGCAACAATGAGCAGCAGAAAAATTCTCACCTGCACCAAGAATATGGCAGCTGGTTTGGAAAGCACTTGGAAATTGTCAGAGATATATGATATTGTGGTTCTTTGTATGTGTTTAGATGGTGCACTCATGTTTTAGATGATAAAACTTAAAACTGCTGGTCCTTGTAATGTGTCTAATGCTGCTTGAAACAGCTTTAATACAGGCATCACATCCTGCAAAGCAAATAGTTAAACCCACTGAATGTTGGTTTGATGGTCTCGGAGGGAACTTGTGCTGCAAAGCTTTATTTGCTATAAATACAGCGCATTATTGCAGGGTTGGGTCCATTTTGGAAATGACCTCATGTAGCTTCTGTTAGTGGTTAGCAGCTTCATACCACATGGTCTATGAATAATATGATAATACATTGCTCTCAGGAAAACATCAGAGCTGTGAGGTTGATGCTTCTCACAGCCAGGGTATTATACTTTGTTCTTGATTTGGATAATAATATGACAGGACTCTGCTTTGTAAAAGTAAATGGTGGGTCCTTGTATTCAGGTGATGATTTCCAGAGGTGCTGTAGCCGTGTTACAAGCCTTGGGCAAATTCTCTTCTTGTGAGGTCTGGTTCCCGAGCTCTCCTCATCTCCCCGGGTTCAAGCAGATGGATTCACTCTCATTTTCTTACCTGCCATCCTCTCTGGGTTGGGACCATTTGCTTATTTTTTGGAGACAGAAATTTTCAGAGCCTTCTTTTTTGGAGCTGATGGCCATGGCCTTTCTTACCAACTTTCTATAGTATCTGACAAGCAACAGCTCTTAAAATGTGCTGGGAACTCAGGAGGTTGCTTTTTGCCATATGATAACATGATGGTTGGGTGATCTTACCCTTTTTTAGCCATTCTCTGTGTCCTGCCTGTAATCCTCTATGTGATGACATTACTCATACACCCCACAGTAGAGAGTTGCTCATCGTTAAACAGAAACTGCATGACACTTATCACCACAGTCCCTCCCCACAGCAAATAAATCCCCAGCAGGTATTACCAGAAATGCTAGCAAAAAATCCTATTGCAGGAGATCTGTGCTACAAAGATCACTCTGAGGAAGGGAAATGGTTCTTCATCATGCTCATTTATTTTTATTTGATAAGCAGCCCCTAATTATGGTGTTGGGAGCCTGGCAGAATGATTCCTCAGCTGCAGGAATGTCCCTTATTCCCTGATGTTCTCCAGCTGCCTTCACCCCAAATCCTTTGGCGGCTGGCAGCGTGCAGGAGCTTTCTTCAACGTACCAGTACAAGAGATGGAAATGTCCTCTGTATTTAGATGGTTAAGACACCAGAAGTTTTTTAAAATGACAGCCTTTTCTTTCAGCAGCCTCCCTCTGGTTTGGGGTTGTGTATTTTCTTTTTTTTTTTTTTTTTAACCAGCTTTTGTTTTAAAAGAACTAAAGTTAAAAAAATAAATTAGAAATTTGTTTTTTGTTTTTTTTTTAATTTAAGACCACGTGGAAAGGAAAGCAGAAGAAAATCACCAATCTAAATATATTTCAAAGAAACAGCCGCCAAGGTGAGAGGAGGATGACTTGGAAGGATAAAAAGTTGGGGAAAATGTAATTTGCGTTTCTTAGCATGATATCATGTTTCATGATTAGCAGTAGTAGCATGGTAGCAGTGTCCAGTAGAAATAGTAAGTGGTGGAAGAACCATCTTCTGCGACTGCTAAAACCAAAGAGAAGACATTAAAAAATCCAAATATTTTTAATCTTTATTCACCTCATACTATCTGTAGCATCACAAGAAGGAAGGCCCTTCACCAATATCTGTACAGAGATTTTTCTTGTCCCAGGAAAGTTCTATATGGGGTGATCAAAAAGAAGGAGCTACAAAATAGATGTTTTGGCAGTGCCTTCACCTGAGCCAGCTTTCCACCAAATAGATGAAGAAGAAAGGAAATATTACTGTGAGACCACACCAACTTAAATGCAGTTTCTTCTAATTTATCATATTCCAGAAATTATAGTAAGTGACAAACATTCTCTCCATCAGTGAAAGGCCACCAAACTCAATGCCCCAGTTATCTTCATTTCCTTCCAGTGACTGTCATCCTGCCTTCCCCACTCTTTAACCAAGGTCAGCCTGTGGTTTTTGAAGATTTGAGGAGGTATTCATGGGCCCTCCTGTCTTGTAGGAGGGAACTAAAAAGCATATCAGAGTCTTAGCAACTTGAGTTTGGACCAAAGCTGCAGTTATGGATGGTGGTGGGCAAGAGCCAGGCAAGGCTACCTCCTTACCTGTGGGCCTTTCCATGATCATTCCTTATAAATACAGCCATCACTGGATGACAGATTGCTTTAATGTCAATTACAGTTACCTGCAGGAAGAATTGAGGGACTGTATGGAAAACAATATACACTGAGTGCAGTATCTTTCACCTGTAGGCCTACGGTGCCTATGTAGGCAGCTCTCCAGCTCTGGAATGTGTCTGTAGATGTAAGTGCTGCAGGGAACAGATGAAGCTGAGGTAGATTCCTTATGAGTGTTGGTAGTCATATGATGGGCATTATGTCAGAATCAGCATTTCTTTAATTAAAACCCGTGCTGTGTGAGCTCAGACTTCTGGATTCTGTTTTAACACTTGTTCGTCTACGTCTTTGGCCTCAGCCTTTTATGAAATGTCAGCCAAAAAGCTTCGATTACTCTCAGTGGTTTAGCTCACTTTGGTAAAGCACTTTGTCAATATACTGCTTTGCTTTTATTAACCATAAAAATAACAAATTTATTGTAAGAAAAGCCCAGATGGGAGAAGGACATTTACTGCATTGCAATAGGGGCACTCAGTCTGTTTTGAAAAATGACATACTCAGTTTTTACACATCATAAAACATCCTGACTGCAGTTCCTTGGCTCTCCCAACAGTTTCATGCAGTAATGCTGCTGCTGCTGCTGCTGAGTCCAAAAATCAGCGAGTTCCAGCGTGCAGAATTATCCAAGACGCAGCAAGGAGCTGTGACCTGAACCGCTGGTGTCTCAGTAGAGCAAACCACCCTCCCACTTTTGGGAGGTGGAAAATTCTCGCTGTCTGGATATGACGTCTGACCAAAGCCCCACTGGGGGCTGGAGAAACGTTTCCCTGCTCTTCCCAAACACAGACTTTTCCATGCAGGCGCAGGAATGAGCTCTGCTGCTACTTAGATGGAGACTCGACTTGTTGCTGTTACATTTGTTAAGGTGGTAGAGGATGTCTTCAAACTCCTACTGGCATTCCTGGTGGTTGATGACCATTTTAGCCTCTTTTGTGCTGCAGTAATGAGTTTGAATAGCTTCATTAATGACAGTTGTTGCACTGAGGGGCACAGGGCTTAAACTGGATATTGAAATACTCACTTTTTAACAGCTAGCGTGGCAGAGTAGGATATGTCATGTTAAAGAGTCATCTTCCTTTGATGGTAATTAAGAAATATCATCATCTAAGCAATTAAACATCATCTGGTTTGGAGCTTTCTGCTGCAGAGCACAGCAGGAGACCCAGTGCAGCAGTCTGCAGTACATATAAATATGAAATGTGCACTGGAACGTTTGCATACAGATTTCCTGTTATCTGAGTTTGCTACAAATCCATACATTTAGCCAGAGGCAGCGAGGTCTGTGGCTCTCATCCTCTCTGGTAATGAGGCCTATTTATAGAAGTCTTTGCACAGAGGTCTTCAGTGTTTTGACTGATGTAAGACCAGTTGATTTAGAGCTACAGATGAGACCAAATTCACCAGGCCAGTTAATTTCTGCTGCTGTCTTTAGACACATACAAGAAGTGTTAGCGAGTCAGAAAAAATGTTGAGATCTCCTTTCCTGAGGGGCTTTTAAAGGAGGTGCCAGTGACACACCCATCTTCAGACAAAGGTGCAGCTGTCCTGCCGTGGGTGGGAGAGCACATAGGAGCTTGGGACTAAAGATTTCCTCATTACTCACCCATACAATCAAACGTTCATCTGCCAAGTGACAGAGAAGGAGCCACAGCTCATAACCTTAAGTACCTTTTTTGGAGAGTGAAGGTTCCACAGCAGCAGAAACATCACATGCAGATGAAATGGGGAGCAGGACCACTGAAGGTAACACTTCTGCACCAGGTGCAAGTGCACTCAGGGGGTGTCAAGTAGCCTGGTCCTCTCTGTACCATTTTGATGAGTTAAGGGTTGAGATTTTTTTTTTTTTTAAGAGCTATATAAACTGTTTGTACTCTGCAAGGAAACTCATTCCTACAGCTCCCTGCAGTACTGAACAAACTCAGACATGCCTTTGAGAGATGGGCAAATTTGGGGACATTTATAAAGTCATGGTGTTCCCAGATGTCCTTCCATCTTTTTGAAAGGAGCTTTGTAACAGTTATTCTGTTATAAAAGAATTAGAAACTATGATTAGCTGTACCTGCTGTTAAAATTAGGCTCCACACTTGGATATGCAAAGATAGAATCTCGAGGTGGGTTTTCTTATTTTAAACAGGACAAACAGAATTTTGATTTTCTCTCCACAAATAATCTGATAATTATATTCATGAACAGCTGGAGAAGCTCCTGGAGTAACTTTCCAAGTGCAAACCAGCCTGGATTAAGCTTGTAGCATCAGTCTGGGTACCTGTAAAGCCTCACTAGCCTTTTGCTGGAGGACCTTCAGTAAACTTCATGGCTTTGCACGGGAGTTGGGTAAGAGTCACCTACAACCACCACTGCACTGAGCTCCCCTACCATGCTCCACCTTCTACAAACAGCAGTGCTGAATGCATCGCTCATTATAGGTGCCAGCCAGATGTGCTAAAGGGGAAGCCCTTGTGAGGGTGTTCAGGAGAGTGAGGGACCTGTCGTCCTTTCTGCTGGTGAACAATTGTTCCTGGTACCGTTGGGGTTTACCACCTGCCCTCTTCGCAGCTGCAGCGTCTGCTTCCATCTCCCACGCACCATCCTCTCTCTTGCACGCAAGCGGGGCTACCCCAACAGCTCCTTCATTGTTTTCCTTGCTTTGCTGTGGCATAACAGAGCTGACTGCCAAGCCAGCCGCTGTCCTCTCGCCTTTTCATAGACTGTTAGTTCTGATTTACAGATGCCTCAGCTCTTCCCTGACAAAGTCTTGGAGGATGTGCACCGCAGCTCCTTTCAGCTGGGGTACAATCCCCTTTTCTTGAGCTGTATCCCATGAATGTGCCTCTGTCTTGTGGGCCTCGCCAACAGCTTCTGCACAGCCCAGTGCTGGATGGATCTAGTTGTTCAGTGCCCTACTGCTGATGCGATATTTTCCTCCTATGGAAAGTGAGAATGAAATTGCCTAAATTAAGCAATGATAAAGCTTCCTTTCTACTTCGAGCTGGTTTTATAGTAAGACTGCCATAATTGTGTTTCTCTTCTGGGTTTACTGGCATAGGAAAGAATGCGTGATGGGGATTTTATGTGCTTAAAGCTTGATACTTTTCCCATGAACTATTCAAATTAATCCCTCTTGGATTTTTAGCACCTTCTTCCCTCATTTCTGTGGAGCTGGGGACAGTCAGAACAGAGAGAAAATACTCCCTTGAGCATGGAATTTTAAAATTGCTGATCTTAGAGGACAGACCCTTGTTCAGCACTGGCACAATATCATCTCAGCAGGTCCAAGATCCAGCCCTTTGGGTTGCCTGTGGTCCCTTTTGGTTAGGAGGGAGCACAGCTGTGAAGAAGCAAAACATGTGAGTCACGATCGGAGGGCTGCAGGAGCTGCAGTTCTCCCTTCTCCAGCCAAGCCTGGCCCTCTTCTCATCAAAATACTCAGAGCTTAATTTTGTGAGGACAGAAGCTTTCAGATGCAATGCTCCACCAATTTCTCAGGTGGATTACTCTATTCTTTCATTAAAGCTGCCATCAGAGGATGTTCTCTTGGCAGTGAACAACCTCACTTACAACTCTTTTATAGATATTCTAGCATCCTTGTTTGTAACTTGCTATTAAAAATGCTACAAATCATGGAGGTAGCAGTGAAGGTATGGTTGGGACTTGACCTGTCTGTTTTTCTCTTGTTTGATCATCGTGTCAGCTTGAAGAAGTGTGATCTCTCTGGACCTCCAAATATCTGCAAAACAGGAACAATATCTACAGAGTGGTACTGATAGAGTAATTCCTGAAGTAATTATTATGCCCAGGGGAAACTCTGAAAGGGTAAATTCTGGCATTTGGGCTCTTAGCAGATTTGAAACCTCATTGCCTGCCACGTAGATAAAATCTATATGGTATTGTTTTCAAGCAGTAGCTAGGGTGAAGCATTGATGCAATTAATTATAGGTTTCTGTAGCTTTTGTTTTATTGTAAAGTGCATGGAGGAGACATTTCAAGCATCACCGTAGTGTTAGTCCTTCATGTTTCCCATAATTTGTATAATCCCTGTATTGCCCTTGGCATCTATGCAAGCCTCCTATAAAGCTTCCCTCTTCAGAAGCTTCGTGAACAAGTCAAAAGAAGCGTCTTGCTGGACAGGCAAAGCTTGAGAACTGACTCTCTGACTCTTCACATAACCACTGTTTATACCTATCCATACCTTCTAAAGTAGCATGCTTACCTTGGAGAGAATTAACCTCCTTCTTCCCTCCATTCTTCCTAATGTGTGCACAGCAGGACTTCAGCTGATCAAGGCTGCAAGCAGATAACCTTGAAGAGAAGTACAATAAACCATCATGGCTTTGTTTTTCCCTTAAACCAATAATCCTCATGATAATCCTGGAGCTCTGTTTCAGAGCAGAGACACAGCCCTTGAATTCCTGAAGTGTTTCAGTGGTGGCTTTTCTTACTCAGGTTTGTCAAGCAGCCTGATTGCTCTAGGGAGTTTTTCCGCATCGTGAGGCAAAGAGACTGTTTCTCCCCAGATCATGACAAACTAGTTTTGCTGTGTGACTTCTATTGCAGTCTTAATGAGCCATGTTTTTGTGCACTCTCTTGTGCGCTGTCATATGAAGAGTGTTGGCTGCAACTCTCTTGCAAGCCTTTAGCAGTTTGGAAAGATCATGTGTCATGAGATCCGATTTCTGTTGCACTACTGATTTGTAAGAGCAAAGGAGCTCAACCACTGCTCAGGTTTTTCTGTGCTATGGCCTCATTTGTACGACAGAGTGTCCCTAGGCTACCACATTGTTCTTGGGAAGGGCTACCATCGAGCAGCAGTAGCCATGGACAGTAACCAGACACTCCAAAGCTGTGGTTAAACATTCCTTAAATATTTAGGGAAAGCAACACAATTCTGTCAGAAGTTTTTGTGCTTAATTGGTATGAGCATGGTGCTTGTTTTGGCTGTGTCTGTTTTATTGTAAGTCCATTAAAAATCACCTTGATCATCAATTCCTTAATAAAACAAAGGAAATAAAAGATTACTGCGGAGTCTTAACTCAGGGTTTAGCAACTTCTCAAGGGTGTACAACATGCTACATTCAGCTGACTATCGTTATCTTAAATTCTTAATTCTCAAATTAAAGAAGCAGAAGCTCCCAACTCTTGGTCCTGGTACAAACTGTCAGACTCTTCTCATGTACCATCTTGCATTGGCCATAGTTATAGATGCATGGGATGAGCTCTGATAGCTTACTGATGCCCTTGTGACTGCCTTGTCAGTCTACCACAGACAAAGCTCACTGCCATAAAACTCTTGACTTATCGTGTGCTCCATGTTAACATGTGTTGGTTTAAGTTATCAGCTTAGTGGGATGGATTGTGATAGTTCCTACATGCAATGTGATTGTTCAGTGTCACACTGCTAAATCTTAGTGAAAGCCCAAGGTCTTCAGACATTCTGGTTTAGAAAATGATTTTAAAATATTACAGCACATGGAACAGGGAAATGGATCAAAAGAGGATGGATATTTTTTTAAAGGTCCTTTATGAGTAAATTCTTTGTGTTACTTTTTGTTTTCTTTAGATTTTCTCAAGCAGACCACATATGAGGTTGAGGCATTCTTAGAAGCCATTCAGTTCTTCCGGCAGGAGAAAGGCCACTATGGGACATGGGAAATGATAACCGGCAACGAAAAAGAGGTACAATAATATCTTCCTGATTGGTTTTTTTTTTTTTGGCTTTGGATATGGCAGCTCTGACGATAGGGAAGGTTGTAAAGCCTCTTGAGAAAAAATGAAAAGAAAATAGGTAGAAATACCCAAGATTTCAAGGCAGTTTGTACTGATATGTAAATCACAGTTCTTTTTTAATAAACCCCATTTTGAGTTTTTTTGCTAGAAAGGGAAGAAAAGTGTGCTGTGAACTAAAGTTGTTGTGCTGGAACATAGTGATGTGCATTCTTCAGAGAAATCTCATACACCTACTTTAATTTTATGCCACTGGTTCAATTAGCAAATAAACACTGTGTCTACAACAGGGCACTCACTAACATCTCGCTACCGTGTTTGCCATTGTTTATAGTTTTGGTAAACGAGTGAAAAATGGTAAAAAAACAATGCGCACCAAACTCAGTCCCCACCGTTTGTGTGCAGCAGATACTTGCTGTCAGCTGCACTGGGATGGGCTCTCTTTCTATCTTTTGTGACAGCTTTTTTGCAGGTAAGAGATGTTTTTTTTCTTCTGTTGCTACCACCTTTGTTACTAAGCGCAGTAGTTTCCTGTCGCTTGGCCCCTAGTGCCTCCAGCTGCCATTGCAGGACATCAAGCTTTACGAAGAACAGAATAGCAGCTAAATGTAAATTTTGTAGAATCTCTTCGTTTTGTTTCTCTCCATTCTTTGGGATTGAAGCTTTTAGTTTTGAGTGGATAATCTAGTAGATCTGGTTATTGTGCCAGACTTCTGAGTCTTGCATAGTAACAGTCACACTTAAACACCAAAAATTTGTGTACTTTGTTTCTTCAGAAACAAGATGCTAAGCTCAGAGTCTGGGTCCCTGTTTGGGCACCTGAGCGAGCAGCTTCAAAGTGCTGCTGGGACCTGCAGTAACTGCACCGATCCCTCGGGCATCACTCCAGATGTCTTTTAGTGCCATTGAGACATCATTTGGGCCCTGATTAATAAATCTTTTCCAAAGCACGGAGCAGTCAGCAACAAATATTTACTTTAGTACCAGCTGCTGGGTGTTTTCCTTGATGAAAGCTGGCTTCCCTTTGGGAAAATGGAAAAGGAAGCCTGAATGGAGAGTTCATGGTCCAGGTCTTGTTTAAGAAATCAGATTATTCTTTTAGAAGTCTACCCCTGAAGTGCTAAAAAATGTGGAAACTGGAGAAGAATCTAAAAACAGTGTCTTTCCCAGTGCCATCACGTCAGGGACTGAATTTCCCTGCTAACATATGATAACAAATTCCTTAGTATAAGGAGTTCCATCCTTCCCCTGGAGGGAGTGAGTGTTTTTTATTCTTCTCTCTTCTTCCCTCAAGTTCTGGAGCTATTATAATGCTAGTTTCATTTGATGTTTTATTTTTCCTATTGCTTGCCAACTACTTACTCATAACCCATATACCTCAAGAAAACTGTAATCAGAAGACTTCCAGACTAGTAACACTATTATCTCCTTAGCAATAATTCATTCTGTAAGCTTAACGTGTTCTCATGCCTGCCGTGACTGAATGTAAGAATTATTTTAGGCGAATATCCAAGCTTAAGTGAATGGTTTGGAACAAGCAAGCTACAATTTGTTGCTGTAAAAATCTCTGCAGAATGCCAATAAATATATTCTCTGACATTCATTTATAATGACAGGGTCTCCGCAGCATTAGCTCACACAGTTCTGCCCAGGTACTGCGACACAGATGTACTATTAGCAAGTACCCAGTCACTTGGCTGAAAACCTACTACATTTTTTGCATGTCATAAAAGTTCTTTTTCCTGCTTTTGTTTTTGTTCTTCTTCATGTTTAAGGTTTCATTCCTAACAAAGTAATAACAAAGGATAAATTCAATTGCAGATGGTATTTCTGTAGGTTAAGTGCTGGAATATAGGATTAAACCCAGGAAATTTCTGACAATGCTTATTACAAGCCACAGTACAGCCACATAGTGAGAGCACGAAAATACACCAGTTTTATACCAGCATAACTCCACTGATATATACCTGAATGTAGAAATAACATACTGGTAAATCAATGAGAGCTGCATAAGGGGTTAAAAAACTCCACCCCCTTACAGACCATCTTTCACTACAGAAATGTGAAGCCCATCCAGCATTCCTAAAAGGGTTTCCAGAGAGGTCAGATAATTCAGGCTATGTTTGATCTGTTGTCACATTTATTATTTGGTCTGTGGTGCTCCAGTTGGGGTTATTTGTGAGATTTTTTTTTTTTAAGTGACCCATTAGTTTAGGACCTGAAGTAGTCATAGGATCGTGGAATCATTTTGGTTGGAAAAGACCTTCAAGTTCACCAAGTCCAACTGTTAACCCAGCACTGCCAGGGCACCACAAAACCATATCCCTCAACACTTCCAACCCTGCCCTAGTCCTCGTGGCCACACCAGTGCTGACACAAGCCAGGATGCTGGTGGCCTTCTTGGTCACCTGGGCACACGCTGGCTCATCCACAGCTGACTGTCAACCAACACTTCCAGATCCTTTTCCGCTGGGCAGTTTCCAGCCGCCCTGCCCCAGCCTGGAGCGTTGCAAGGGGGCATTGTGACACAAGAACGGGACCCGGCACTTGGCCTTGTAGAATCTCATCCCACTGGCCTCAGCCCATCAATCCAGCCTGGCCAGATCCCTCTGTAGAGCCTCTGTGTCCTCAGGTAGATCAACACACCCATGCAGCTTGGTGTCATCTGCAAACTTAGTGAGGGTGCCCTCAATCCTCTTGTCCAGGTTATTGATGAAGATATTAAAGAGAACAGGCCCCAATACTGAGCCCTGGGGAACAACGCTTGTGACAAGCCACCAAGTAGATTTAACTCCACTCACCACCACTCTTTGGGCCAAAGTGGTGGTGAGCCCTTCAGACCGTTTTTTATCCAGTGAAGTGTATGCCCACCCAAGCCATGGGCAGCTAATTTCTCTAGATGAGAACTGGATCTCTCCAGATCAAGACACTTCAAGTAGACAAAATCAAGAATCCAGCACATATCCCCAGCACTGATAGATGCCTCTACAGGAAACAGGCCTGACATCACCAAGAAATAGAAATTGAAGAAGCCAGACTTTGATACTTCTGTACAAAGCTGGGTGATGCTATCAAGAGAACCACAGAACCAGAGACCAGTTTAGTTAAAAGGGGATCTCTGGAGGTTATGTGGCCCAGTCCCCCACTCAAAGCAGAGCCAGCTTTAGGGACTTTGCGCAGTTGAGTTCTGAAGGTATCCAAGGCTGGAGATTGCCTGACCCGTTCCCATGACTGTCTTCATGGTGAAAAATGTCTTTTAATACCTGTTTACTATTTCCCTTGTTGCTATTTGTAGCCATCGCCGCCTTTCTGTGCATACATTTCCAAGAAAGTCTGTCTCTGTCTGCCCAACATCCTCCATTATGGAGTTGTAGACAGCACTAAGATCTCCCCTGAGCCTTATCATCTTAAAGCTGAGCAAACTCAGTTCCCTCCACCTCTTCTCACATGTCATGTGCTCCATCCCTTGACTATCATGGTGGCCTCTGCTGGACTCAATCCAGTGTGTTAAGAGCTGTCTTGTACCAGGGAGCCCCAGTCTGGACATGGCTCCAGTTGCAGCCTGACAAGCACTGAATAGAGGAGAATTTTCTCCTCCCTTGACCTACTGTTGCCCTTTGCTGTGAGGGCACTCTGCAGACCAGTGCTGAATCTCTTGTGCACCAGAATGACCAAGTCCTTTTCTGCAGAATTGCTTTCTAGCCAGTTGTCACGAGCCTGAACTGGTGCACAGAACTGTTGCATCCCAGATGCAGGACTATGCATTTGGTTTTGCTGAACTTCATGAGGTTTTTGTTCACCCATTTCTTCAGTCCATCTAGGTCCCTCTGAATAGCAGCCTTGCTTGCCAGCGAATTGACCATTCCCCCAAGTTGGTATTGTCTGTATTCTCAGTCCAATGTCTTTTCTTTCTAATTGGAACCATCTGCAAGACCAAACTGCCAGTTAGACACTGGGATCAGAGTGGGTGATGCATCTCACTACAACCACTGATGCAAAGTTAAGACATTCTTAAGGAAGAAGAGTACTCTGGATCAGTTGAGAAAGTACAGCAATGATAGACCAACAGCTTATTTAGAGAAAAAAAGAAAATGGGGCCATGATACCTTGTCCTCAGTTTTCCTACATTCCATCATGAATGCTTGAGGTCTAAAAGTCCCTTTGACACTTCTCTCCCCCTGCCTTTCTGCTGTGGTGCACCTTTGTCACAGAATATCTTCTTAGGTTTTTGTTCAAGAATCTGGAGCTCTTAGGAGGAAACATTAATGTATATGAATTCTACAATGTGAAAGTTTTACTGGTTTTAGACCAGCATTGTCTTTTACTGACAAAAATAATTCCTTGAAAAGTTTTCCACAAACTCTAACAGCTCTTTTATTTTAACCCTTTTGTCTCAGGATTAGGCTGGAACTAATGAAGCTTTTGGATCATGCTACACATTTTTGAAAGAACCCAAAGAGACAGAATAGAATTATTTGATTCATAGATTACCTGCAATTCTAGATTCTATTTCTGTCCCATATCCTGATTTTCCTGGGATCTCCTGCTTTTCTGTTTTGAGTTGTGAAGCTGGTGCTCACCTAGAATAGTGCTAGAGTCATATATTTATCCTTTTGGCCAATTATCTTTGTATCAGAAGCATCCTTTGCCTGATGACTCTCTAGAACAACTTCTCTTCAGTGATACCTCCTCTGGAAGGGTGTGAGTGTCCCAGAACAAAGTTGGTTTGGGAAGTAGCAGTCGGCAAAACAACTTTTCCAATGTTTTTGATCCAGTTGCTTGGTTGATATCATTTTAATTCCATTGATCTTGTACATGGCAATTTCATAATAGCACAAAACGTTAACAAGCATCTTAGCTCAGCATCTTAGTTCATCTGTTGTCAGTTGTTGCATGGTCCCTCAAAGTCTTTCAGTGGAAGATACTTCAAATAGAATGCTTCCCACAGGCATACCTAATATTTTAATTCCAGTCCTCCTGGCAGCCTGGGGTATCTAAGCCGTGGGTATGTTTGGGGTTGCCTGTGTTTGCACATCACTCTGTGATGCAAGCGCTCAGTTCTCAGGGGAAGAACAGTGTGTGAACATGTCATTTTAATCTTCTGACCATATAGATCCTGAGCAACCTTGTGATGGAGGAACTTCTGCCTAACCTTCAGACCATGATCCTGCCTAAAATGAAAGGAAAGAGGAATGATAGGAAGCGGGCCTGGTTTGGTGTAAGTCTTGATGTTTGCAGAGTAGCTGTTTCTCATAGCAGTTGTCTGTGTGTGCCGATTCTGATCTGTGCTTCTTAATTTGCTTTGGGTTTAGATCGTAGAAGAAACTTACAGCTTAGTCCAGCAGCAGGTGTCAGAAGGATTAAGTACCTTGAAAGAAGAATGCAGAGATTTTGTGAAAACTCTTGAAGGAACCATCCGTTCAGACATGGATCAGATTCTGAACTCCAAGAACTTCTTAGCTGGAAAAATCAAAGGTTAGTGGCAGCACAGCTGTGTTCTGGAGCAATTTTTTAAATGTTCCCCATTGTGTTGCTCAAATTACCAGATGTCATTGTTTAGAAATCCTCATGTGCTTTGAAAAATCCAACTGGAGTAAATAATTTTCAGAAAACGAATGCTTCGAGCCTCTGCTTCCTGAAACCTGTGGCTGCTGTGTCTGTGGAAGTAGCAGGTCATCTCAAGTTGGAGCTAGGGCTGGCAGGTTTTGAGTATCCTGATTAGAATTGCTCCTTCTGCTTTCATTTTTGCTTGGACAGCTTTATGGAATGAAGATACAGGTCACATGAGCATAAATTTAAGTGTAGTGTCTAGGAATACGGTGCAAAACCAGGTTCTGCTTATGTGAAAAATTCACAGGCTACCAAAGAATACTTAAATCAAAGGGTTTCTCAGGTGGTTTTAAACTAATGTGAAGTAAGTATAATTTTGCTATGAATATAAAAATGAATGTGAAAAGCAGGCAAAACCTGAGCTGATGTTGCTTAAGCTAGCAAATAAATAAATAGCTGGTAACTTAGGAGCTGTTTTGATAAAACTCAGGGTGTTCTGTTGATACCCTCACATACCAAACTGGGATGCTTTCAGTGAACTGTAGGGTACCAAGTTCAGATGCCTCCTTAAAAAATCTTGCTGGTGTTTCATTCAGTGGGGCATGGGAAAACCTGTGTCACTGTCACTCATAGAACTATGTACTCTTCTCTCACCACACTCATCATCTTTGCGGAGGTGTGACTCCAGGGAAAAGTAGGAAGTCATTTAATTAATTGTAAAGTAAATCAGTTCATATTACTTTTCTCACTATATCTCTTAGTAGCCTAAATACAACTGTTGTATTGTCTGTCACTCCAGCCACTGTTTCTGAGCCTGCCCAGAAGTGCTGCACCGAAAGTATCCAGCCGTTTCTCACGTCCATATTAGAGGAGCTCATGGGTCCGGTGAGTTCTGGATTCACTGAAATCCGCTCACTTTTTGATAAAGAAGTTAATGAAATCATCCAGGACTTCCAGAAGACAAATGATATCACAAAGCTAAAGGAGGTAAGACAAAAATATATTTGGAGCCTTTTATGTTAGTACAAGGACCTTCAAACTAGAACTTGAATGACAGCAGTATTTGCTTTCCCTGGTGGTAGCATGTTGGTGCCTGGTTTTGTCATTTAGAAGGCCTTGTTGTATTTGTGCAACGAGAGTGGTAGCTATCAGAATTTGGTTTAGGGCCACTGTTACATTCTCTATGTAAAATTTGCCTCTGGTTTCTTTCTCTCAAAACCTGTTTTTCCTCCACTGGAATGCAGAATGTGGATCAGCTTATGAACCTACCATTCAATTCTGTGAAAATGGAGCCCTGCTATCTGAAAGTGAACCTCCTCCAGGAGCTCCTTCAAGACCTCAAGAGTCGCTTTAAGGTCTATCACATTGATTTTGTGATACAAAGGACACAAAACTTCATGCAAGAGGTACTGTAAGATCCAGTTTTTCCAGCTGATCTTAAAGGTCTTTTCAACCTAAACAGTTGTATGATTCCTCCTGTGAGAGTAAGTTAGGTTTGTCCTTCTAACCTGCTTCAAAGTAATCTTCATAAAAAGCTGTGCAGGAGTCCCAGAATCAATCTCAATCAAAGAACAGATAATAAAACCTAAGAAAATCACATCTAGCAGCTCTTTGACATTTATATTTGTGAGGTTGCATGTATGTAAGTCTTTCAGCAAGGCACAAAAGTTTTGGATGGATCGTCTCTTCCCCTGAACTTTCATGTTCTGAATTCTCAGCGTCTCAGCAATCGAGAAAGCCATGCTTGTAACTGATGGGGTGCTAAAATCTACCAAATCAAGGCAAGGGTCGATTTTTCAGAAAGGGTCTTAAATATATTTTACCAAAATGGAATCTCTCCTCTTTAGAAGTTTATTTTCTCATTAAGTAAGGCAATTAATGTTAGAAACTGCCAATTACTTGGACACAGGTGACGTCTCAGGATCCAGCTGCATATAGGTGCTTTAACCAGCATCACTTCTCATGGTTGAAGCGACTACATCATTTCAACTGAAAAATGAGCTCCACCTCATTTTCCCCTCCAGTGTGTATTGCTGTAGGCTATAATTTTGCTTCGCTTTTATTTCTTCTGGATGCCTGGCCAGAAATCTATTAGGAGCTGGCCAGAAGACCCCTTTTGATTGCCAGATCACAAGGCAGATTTGGCCTTGTAGCTCTGTGTTGAATCCTCGTGATTTTAATCAGTAGTTGAGAAACTAAATAATCTAGTCAGTAATCTTGTGAAATGGAGCTGGTCCAGTTCTCTGGGGCGGGTGTATGAATATGGAAAGAGAGCATCCAGCACAGTGCTGGGATAGGGTTTTCCTAAAAACACTTCTAAGTACAGTTGCAATCAGCAGACAAAGAACTATACAGAAATAAAATTCTGATTTCATGCCTGGGTCTTTCAGGGGGGATCATTCCAAAATGCTGCCAAATAAAATGTCTTTCAGTAAAGGCAGACCATGAGTCAAGACAAAGAAGTAGACAGAAAATAGATCCCATGCAAACCAAGTGGTGTTTTTTTTCTGAACAGAATACGAGTCAAAATTCACAATAAATAAGTTAAATGAAAGCACAAGTTTTTCTTAAAAAAAAAAAAAAAAAAGGCTGTTATTGCTCCTCTCTCTTCTAAAAAGCTAGTATTTTTCTCATAAAAATAGTAAGTAGTTTCACTTTGTGTCCCTGGACATTTATTTTATTAATGAGTAAGGTCAGACGTGTCTACACTTGCGTAATCAACATAAAAGAGGCATTTGGCTTAACTCAGGTAGAGGCTGGAGCAGGATTCCTTGGCTTGGGAGCTTGGCATCCTCTAGTGGCCAGCTTTAGGAAATTTGGGAGCACGGCACTCAACAGGCATAAGCAAGCAGCTTTAGTGACTTTGCCAGAACTACGCCAATTTATGATTTGCTTCACTAAAAATTGAAATTAAAAGTAGTTCATATTTTAGTCAACCTCGACTTTACACTGATTTTTTGACATTCTGCTACTTTTTCGTGTATTCGAGGCCTTGCAGTGCATGAGCATGTACTGTACAGCCTTCTGAGTAAACCTCTGTCTTCTCCATTTCCATTTATAAATACATTCCATATAGTCCAATCCTACATTATCTGCAAAGTCAGTCATAAAAATTGGCCTTCAACATTTGTCACTGCATCTTGTCATTCATGTCAGTATTACTAGCCAAGCAGAAATTAAAAGTACATCTCCTCCATAAGCAGGTACATTCACATTTACAAACTGCAAGAATCAAGAGAACCGTTCTGGTTGGAAGAGACCTTTGAGATCATTGTGTCCAACCATTAACCCAGTACTGCCAGGTCACCACTAAACCGTATTCCTCAGCGCCACATCTACGGTGGCTTTGAAACCCCTCCAGGGATGGGGACTCCACCACTGCCCTGGGCAGCCTGGGCCAGGCCTTCACAACCCTTTTGGGGAAGACATTTTTCTTCATGTCCAACCTAAACCTCCCATGGTGCAACTGGAGACTGTTTCCTCTTGTCCTATACAATATGTGGCTGTCTACACACATTGACAGGGATGATCCCAAGTGATGCAAAGGAAGGCCCAGCCATATAGACAACCTCCCTGTGGATGTCCCTGTACGTCTCCAATAAGAATATCGTAAAATTTGAATGGAAACACTTAGCTATAAAAGGCAAAACCTCACAAAGTAGGCAGATTTACCACTTGCAGAACAATTTTTCTGAAATATCTTTTCAGAGTAGGGGTTTTAATATTTTTAAACAGTCTCTGGATAACCTGAAAATATGGCAATTGTCAGCCTGACATAATTCTGTGTGGAATTATTGCGCTCTGTGCAATTTTTGCTGATAATTACTTGCATTATAAGGAAAGCTACTGTTTAATTACTTAAAAAATATATATATCTGCAGGATTAATGATTAATACCTTTAGAATCTGGGAGGAGTCAATGGGAGTCTTCTTATTAGGGATAATGAGTTTTGTCTATGGCCTTTGTATCTAGATAATCGATCCTACTTTGTGTGACCACCGCTCTGGCTGGTGCCATGGGATTAAATCTATACAAGAAAGCTATGATGCCATAATAATGATACCAAGGCCTAATTTATTTATTGCCACCTTTCTCTGCATGTTTGTCGTCAGAGACCTGAAATACAGCACAACATTTTCAGACAATATACTCTGACTCTGCTCTCAGTAAGTTTGCTGATGTAACTGTTTAGTTACTTTAGCAGGCTTCCTCGTGTTGAACTCAAGATAGATGCTGAGGTAGTTTCATTTTCTTACTCTCTTGCGTTATATAATCTTCTTTTTTGTTTCCCATTCTGAAATTCCCATCCTTGCAATCTAAACAAGGCTTTTCTTCCCCTTCCGCGATCATTTAAAGTACTTGAAATATTTATTTGGTTTAGGCCCATTATTCTTTCCCTGTTTCACCTTCTCAGAAATATAATTTAATGGTTACATTTATCATGCTTCTTTACACATGTAGGAATTTTATGTTGCTGGTCTTTAACAGGTTTTTTAATTATTATTTTTAGCTGATGGAAAATGCAGTTTATACTTTCGAGCAGTTGTTCTCTCCAAGTCGCCAGGCAGACTCAGCGAAAGTTGCCACGACCATTGAAAAAGTCAAGCTGAGAGTGCTGAAGGTAAATAGAACATAGAAGCATTTCATGGGAAGACCTTGGGTTGTGCCTTTTCAAAAACAGAGAATATATTTTATGTGAATTTGTCTCAGTATCTGAAATTATTTATCTCGGTTCTTTGAAAGAAAGTAAATTTGAATTTATCTCAGTATTTGAAGAAAGTATTTGAAAGTATTGAATTCATCTCAGTATTTATCACCATCCAGCTGGAAATACTGATTTGGTGGCACTTTGCAAAGCTGCTCATTTCAGGGGTAAAATGTAGTTCTGGGCAGGTGCTTGTAAAAGTATTTACATGTGCAGTCCCTTAACTTGCAATTAAATCAGCCAGATACGATGCTGTGGTTATAGGTAAATAATTTTTTATTAGCTTTATAATTAGCCTGCCCCGTGAATTCATTACACTTAGAAAGGGCAGCGCTGAAAAACTTGGAGAGAGCACGGAGGAGTCTGTTTCTAGTCCAGGTGTGAAAAAATGAATCAAAAGAGACCCCAGAAAACTGGATTTCAGAGTATTTTTGTAAAAGCTGGAACAACCTCCATGGGAATCCAAACTCGTGAGTGCGCCTATGTTATCCTTCGGGATTTACCTGTCACCAGTTCCAGGATAGCAAGAACCAGTTCCTCCTTGAAGTGATGAATAATCCCAGACATGTTTGGGCTTGTTTCTCTTTTTATCTGTTTTAACAGCAATACGATTATGACAGCAGCACTATTCGGAAGAAGATATTTCAAGAAGCACTGGTACAGATTACTTTGCCCACCATGCAGAAGACACTCGCTTCAATGTGCAAACCAGTAGGTTTCTGTGATTAAAAAACCCGACAACAGTTACAGGCAGGGAAGGATGAATACCTTGGCAGTAAACCCTCAACTCTGTAAAGCTGTTTTCTCTCGGGTAGTCGTGCAGATCAGCTGCTTGCGTGGCCAAGCGACATTTATTTTTGCCAGTTTGTGGACTGGGTGGATGTGGAGCATAAGGAAGATTTCAGGAAACAGGGAAAGTGTATATACAGCTTTTTTTTCTCAAAGGTAGTTGCAGACCTTTGCCCATCCCTGTTTCAGTTTTTCCCTAGAGAAACTGGAAGCAAAAATACAGAGATGATCTCTGTTGCCCTTAGTCATAGAGGTAGGATAGCACTCAGCAAATGTGGCCACCAGAGTTTCGTGGAGATGTTATCAGTGTGGCCACATCAAGGGCCAGTTGGAATGCTGTTCACCTTGCCTCGGAATAGCCTGTACTTTTCTTGAAGCCCAAGAGTATCCTCTTGCATTTTCACTCTGCCTGCTGAAAGAGGAGTGCCCTGAGCCATCACAGCCTCTCTGTCCTTCTGTTTCTGTTGATGTTCATCAGTTCCCAGAGGCTATAAGCTCTCACCCACAGTGTGCTGCTCTTGCTGATGCTCTCCAGTTTATTTCAGTTTTGAAACAAGTTTAAAACCAAGTGTTTTACCAAGTTATGCTTGTGAGTCTTTGAGTATGGATTATTAGAACTTACATCTTTCAGAAATGCATTTAAAATCACTCTGTTCTGTACATCACTCTAAGTTCTTTACTATCCTCCCCAATATTAGTTATTTGTAGAGCATCATCAGTGCCTTCAGGACCTGGTGTCTGTTCACAGGGGCAAGCATTTCATCACCTTGAATATATGTAGAGAGGGTAGAGTCCTGCATCACATCTCTGTCATACAGGATGGAGGAAGTGGTGGTAGCACAAACTTCCCACAAGCCCTTTCTGGTTTAGTTTCCCCCAAGCCTTCTGTATTTGTGCCTCTGTAGAAACGAGCAGCCAGCTCGTGAAGCAAAACTGTGGCAGAGCTGACACATGCCCAGTCAAGTCTTGACCTTTTACTCGAAAACTCCCAGATGTTTGTATGTAGGTGCTTCTTCTAGGAGTGGGCAGAGGTCACTTAATTTGCTTTTTAATAGACCACCAAGCAGCTGCTTAGTGATAATGACTCAATTATCTTAGTGATAATAACTCTAGACAGCCTGCTGCATATAAAGCAGTAAGCTAAAAATGTTATACACCTACTAGAAAAACA
Source organism: Ceryle rudis (assembly GCA_033439905.1). Taxonomy (NCBI): domain Eukaryota; kingdom Metazoa; phylum Chordata; class Aves; order Coraciiformes; family Cerylidae; genus Ceryle; species Ceryle rudis. Next base: position 61,749 of record JAAGNO010020063.1, read on the forward strand.
AAACCAAACCCTGGATATCCTCCATGCTCACTGTGGATTTGCCTCCTTGGACAAACAGTGAGTGAGGCAGTTCCTCACCAGCTCTTTATTTCCAGATTGTTTATTATGGTGCAGATGGGAATTATCTACAGTGCTTTTAAATGTCACTGTAGTGCAAGGGTGCTGTTTAATAAATGCATAAGTTGTGAACATACATGCTCCATCACTGGCTGTGTTCAAAGCCAGGCTGGACAGAGATTTGAGCAACCTGATCTAGTGGGAGGTGTCCCTGCCCGTGGCAGGGGGGGTGGAACTAGGTGATCTTTAAGGTCCCTTCCAACCCAAACCATTCTGTGATTGTATAATAATTCATTTAGACGTGGTTCAAATTGTTCACCTCAAGAGCCAGCAAGAAGCATTGCAAGGCCTGCTAGATGGCATCTCCAAGGTGCTCTGTTGAAGCTGAAGGACTTTCAGCATCTCTCATTGTTCTATTTATGTTCCTTTCTTCTGTGCCGGTGCAGGAACTGCAGAAATACGAGCAATTCATTTTTGCCGATTACACCAGTGTGATCCAAGTAGAGAATGTGTATGAAGAGATTTTATATCAGATGCTGCTTGAAGAAGCCCTGAAAGGTGAGAACATTCTCAAGGTGACAGTAAGAACATTTTGGTTATTGACCATTGAGCTCTTGTTTCAGAGCTTCCCAGATTCCTAGCCTACCTGTTTCAGACCTGCCTCCCACCTTCCTCGGGACTGGTTGTGATGCTACAGTGTTTTCATTCAGCTCACTAAAGATGTGTGGCAAGCACTAAAATCTGAATTATGGGGTAACTTTATTAAACTTGGGAAACTCAAGGTTCTGGCTTGGTACAAGCCTATTCCTATTAAGGTGCAGTTATGCCAGCTTCACTTTCTCTTAATTCCCTGGGCCAAGGAGTGAAATCAGGCTCTTATTTGCAAAGACTTGGTGATATCTAATGGCAGCAAAAATTAATTTCCCCAAATGAAATGTGCTGCTGGATGAAGTTTCCACTACATCACTGGTGCCAGTGCAGTGCTCCCTGCAGATCGCTCTACTTTTGTGTCAGAAAACTCAACTATTCTTGATGGCATATATAGATACTTGTACCTCTCTAGATCTGTCTGGCTGTCCATACCCAAGATAAAAGTCAAGCAGCTGTATTTCCCCATCCCTGGCACCATTCCAGGTGAGGTTGGATGGGGCTCTGAGCAACCTGCTCTAGTTGCAGATGTCCCTGCTCAGTATAGGGAGGTTGGACTATATGACCTTGAAAGGTCCCTTCCAACCCACACCAATCTGTGATTGTCTGTATTGCACAGTAAGTTTTAATAGCTCCCCTTTGACACTGCAGTTCAAAAGTGTTAGTATAATAATTAATGCAACAAGCACACTTGCATTTGTATACTTGGTGAAAATACTTCTGCACTGTAGCACTACCTTTGGGCACTGCAGTTCACAGAATCCCAGCATGTTGGGAGTTGGAAGGCATCTCTGGAGATCATCTCATCCAACCCCTCTGCTCCAGCAGGGTCACCCAGAGCAGGGGGCCCAGGA
>JAAGNO010020065.1:0-18146 GCA_033439905.1 Ceryle rudis
GGGGGTACTCACGTCGCGGAACTGGACCTTGCCCAGCTCGCCCAGCTCGCTGACACAGCAATACGCGGCCTCGGACTGGAGGAAAAGCTGGGCCAGGGTCATCTCCTCGCTGCGGAACAGCTCCCCCATGGCGGCGCCGGCCCCGCCGCGGCCTCTGAGGATGAAGAGCCGTAAAAACGGGGCACCGGGACAGGAGCTGCCGTGGCCGCCGCGGCCTCCCCGGCGCCGCAGCTCCCTCCCGGCCCCGGCTGCTGCTGCCAGGGAGGCCGAGCCCCGCAGTCCCGGCCCCGCCGCGTTACCTGCCGCAGTCCCCGCAGATCCCGGTCCCGCAGCCCCGGCCCCGCCGCGTTACCTGCCGCAGTCCCCGCAGATCCCGGTCCCGGAGCAGCCCCCGCCAGCTGATCTGCGGCAGCTCCCGTCCCTGACGTCACCGCGCGCGCGCGGCGCTGGGTCACGCGCGCACGTCTCCTAGCGACGGCGCTCCGCGGCCGGGCCCGCACCGGAAGTGGCGGCGGCGAGACCGGGCGTGTCACCCGGCAGCGGGTCGCGAGAACCCGCTGCCCCGGAACGGGCTGGTGACGTCACCTACCCGGCCCTGACAGCACCTATGACGCGGTGACGCAGGCAGTGATGTCACGGGCAGCGTGGCCGAGGCGCGAAGGCGAGGCCTGTCCTCATCGGCGGAACCCGCCCGGCCCTCGCCGCGATGCGGCGGCCGCGGGGAGCACCGGCGGCCAGAGGTACGGTCCCGGGAGTACGGGCGGCTTCCCCCCCACACCCCCGGGCCCGAGGGGCGGCCCCCGGGGTGTCTGGGCTCTGCCCGGCGGGGGCTGCGACCGCCCCGAGCCACCTGCAGCCGGGCAAACCGGGAGTCTGCTGGTTGAAGTCGGTAGAGTTCTGGGAACCGAAAGAGCAGAACGTCGCTCTCTGGAGCCCAATCCCGGTGTTGTACAAGCGCGGTGGAGGCAATTCCCGCCTGCAGCCCAAGGCTAACCGTGCTTTGTAACACAGAGCTACGGCTCAGCCCGGAAAGCGCCCTGCCTCGCTGGGGTGCTGGACTGGACTGGGACTGGAAACACTGGGAAGCAAGCCAAAAATCACAGATATTTAAGTTAAAATACACTATCAAGTACTTACACTTACTGACCGTGTCGTTGAGTAAATACTCCGTCTCGATGTGGTTAAGAGGAGCTTTTGCAATAGCAAAACTATGAGTTACCCACAGTCCCTGTCCCCGCAGTTGTCTCGGTTCTGGGAGCCCCTCTGGGTGTGCAGCAGAGAGGGGGTTGATGGGTTCCTCCCCCTCTACCTGTCCCCGGGTCCTTAGAAAACAGAGAGGATAATTTTCTTTCTTTTTCTCTGGCCAGTCCATGTCATTTGTACTTAAGCTACAGCTGAAGGGACAAATGGTGTCACCTGCTCGTGGTGAAACGGAACAGAGCCTGTGCACTGCGAGCCAAGGCCGTTCCCTGGTCCTGCCAGGCTCTCGGCAGCTGTGTCTTGCTACTTCAGAAGTGAGCTGAGCTGTCACCTGTAGTCACAGGAACTTCCACTGACGGATGAGGAAGCAGATGCTGCACCTTGTTGTCCTTTGCTGTCCCACACGCCTCTGACAGATTTTCTTTGAAGCTGAAATACACTGGATTTTGTTTGGGCTCTTTATTCCGTGTCCGTACAGAGAACTCAGCAGTGGTGCTCTAAAATCTCTGGGCTATTGGAACCATCAGTGGTATCTGAGGCACAGGGCAAGTGTGGAAGAGCCAAAGATCAAACTACATCTACCGTGCGAGAAGAGCAGCATGAAATCATTCCCACGGGACGATTTGAGTCCAGTTTCCCTGTCTGTGCCCCAGCCGGCGTGATGCTCCCCGGGGAGGTGCAGTTTGCCACCTATTGGCTTTTCTGGGTATGTCCCCGGCAGAAAGTGGCTGAAATGAAGTTAATCCTGGCACAGAAAGTTGCTCATCGCTTTGTAGCCTGGGGTGTGATTGCTGCGTGCTCAGCAGGCACCGAGTGCGGAGCTTTGTCTCCTCTGCTGAGTATCAACAATAAATAGAAATTCCTGAACCGTTGTTTTATCTGATTCTACCTCCACCGACCTACTCAAGCTGATCTTCTGGAATTATTCCCAAATGGGGAAGCAAAGGCGCAGAGATTGCACTGAAATCACACACGGAATAGGTGGCAGACCTGGAAGGAGAGCACTGCTCTGTTCCATCCTGTCCTGGGGGATGTGAAACTGCGTGGCAAAGTGGAAATCCACTCCAAAGCAGATCCCCCCTGCTGAGAGAGGCGGCCGAGCCCAGCGCTGCCGGCCTGCGTGGGGGGGTGGTTCATGGAACTGACTCATCAGCAGCAAACACTGGAAATAAAGCCTCAGGAAAAAGGTCCCTCCAGAGAAAAACAGGGTATAGAAAAGCAGCCTATTTTTAACACATGACATAACAGCCATTGTGGAAGCCGCGCAGCACAGTGTCCTGCTGCAGGGCCAACCCGGATCGGGGTGCGTGGTGCGGTGTGGGTGCAGCAGCGGAGAAGAGCTGTCACATGGTAGAGAACACGGGCACGGAAAGTGCTGACTGTCGCGCTCATTCATCGTGAAACAATGTTCCTGCCCATCTCTCTGCCGCGTGGGTTTCCCAGCTCCCGTGCTGGGAATTCGGCGTTGCTCCCGCACGCTCAGGGAGGCCGTGAGCTGGAGGAACCTGGCGTCACAGAGAGATCCTTTGATTTGATTCCTGTGGCAGATTGCAAGGGCAGGATGTGCTGTGTGAGCTGCTCGTTGCCCTGGCTTCAGGACAGGAGGGAGGCTGCAGCCTTCCCGGTCTGCCCATGGCCCTTCTGCCGGCCCACGGGCTCTGAGCCGCGGATCTGCCCACGGGAGCTTGTTTTCCCTTGGCTGCACCACCTCCAGTGATGATGAAGTGGATCCCACCAAGGGTCAAGCTCAACATCTGGGCTTTCCTTGTCCTCATTCCCAGGCTTGATCCTGGCTGGGCTGTTGCAGACACTCTTGGGTAGCACCTCCCGAGTGGGCAGTGGGCTGGTGGTAGCTCCATGAGGTGCAAACTTCTGCCAACGCCACATAAGGCTCTGTGAACTGTTCTGTGTCAATACTGAGGTGAAATGTTAGCAAAAAAAGGATTGTTTCTTCCCCATGTTTTCCAGAGAAAGATGTCCTCTATTAATTTCTGAAAGAACTGGTATTCTTTTCACCAATAAAGCCTTATGTAACCCAGCGTGAGCGTTGCTTACGAGCAGAGTCTTGCAGGGCATGTGCTGAAGCTTGTCCTGCATTCGAAAGTCTAGTGAGTAGTTCAGTCGATGGACAGAGGATTGCAGAGCTGAGAGCAGCTTCCAGCCGGGAGTGGCCGGCTGCCGAAAGAATTGTATTTATTCTTTCGGTGTTAAATCTGCGTAGAGATGCGGTGCACGTTGTAGAGATCATGTGCCTGCCTGTTGTGGACACTCACACGTGTGGGAGCGTGTATTTTTATGATCCAGAAGTTACGTGTCATAACTACTGAATCCAAATTTCTCTAAAGTATTGAAGGTCAGGCTCTTGTAGCCCTGGGGGGGAGGGAAATAAAGATAAATATTGGCAACAGGTCTGATTTTTTCCGGCCGAAGTTTAACGTGTGCAGTTGTTTAAACCAACCATCCTTTAGTGTCCGCAGCTGTGCCCAGATGGGGTTCCTTGCTTCCCAGCACTTCCCACGCCGTTTACTCCAAGTTTTTTGTTTTTTCCTCTCCTTACTTTTAGTGCTTTAGACTTAGGGTAAAGAGGAGGCGGTTGTAGTTTCAGAGCTGTGCATTCCACGCTGAGCTGTGCCTGTGTTTGCTTGCAAAGCCATCGCCTCCCCTCCAACTATTTTAATCATTTCAGAGAGGGTGGGTCATCAGGCATTTGGCAGCGGGCTCCTTTTATACAGCCGAGGTGGAGTCAGCCAATGACCTGCAAGCCTGGAAAATTTTGCAGGGCAGTTTCACGGGGCGGCTTTGCAGAGCTGTGCCATTTGAATTGCAGCACAGACATCCACACACTGCGCTCTCCATTTCTGGCGCGTCTCCCAGCGCAGAGTTTAGCTGAGGCTCGGGTTTAGTTTTCCCTCCTCTCTCTCCCTGCAGCGACAGCTTCTCCGGGCTCTGCTGGCCAGGACTCCCCTGTGATCATGGAGGATACTACTTTGCAAATTATCGAACCACCAACTGTTTCCGAGGCCTCAGAGGAGCAGGCTCCTGAAGAACCCATCAAATCAGACCAGATTAATGGTGTGATGGTGCTGACCCTTCTGGACAAGATCATTGGGGCAGTGGATCAGATCCAGCTGACCCAAACACAGCTGGAGGAGAGGCAGCAGGAGATGGATAGCGCAGTGACCAGCATCCAAGGAGAACTAACCAAGCTGACGAAGGCCCACACCACCACCAGCAACACCGTCAACAAGATGCTGGAAAAAGTGCGCAAGGTGAGCGTCAACGTGAAGACCGTTCGGCAGAACCTGGAGAAGCAAGCTGGGCAGATAAAGAAGCTGGAGGCCAACGAATCGGAGCTCCTGAAACGCAGGAACTTCAAAGTCATGATCTACCAGGTAAGGAGCTATTTCGCAACTTCGTTGTGTCCTGGCAGGGAGTGTTTTCGTTGCTTAGGGTTCTGTCACGCTGCGTGGTCGGTCCATTGCTCTCCCCCTGACAGCCTGGGGGTCCAAACTGAGGCGGGTCCAAGGTAGCTCTGATTCATGATTTAACGGTGTCTGTCTGTTCTAAGACAAGGTTTGACAGGGCTGCTGCACTGAACAAGAGTTTAATGAAGCTAGTGAGAACGGCCCCGAGCACTCACTGCAACGGAACAGAAGTATCAAAACAACCTGATTTTACTGCTTAGCTAAAAAAAGAACAGGAATGCTCTGGGATCTGGAAAGGGGTATTGTAAATCCATCTGCCAGCGTCTTTTCTGTGAGAGGCCACATGTGTGTCGCTACGCGGAGAGCGATAGTATTTCAGATTTGTGACATGCATCTGATAACAACGAGAGCTGGTAACCCCCACGTCGGGGTTAATCTCACTGACTAGGACAGACAGATTGCTCAGAGGAAGTGCAGCTCAGCTCCCTGAGCTGGTCCGACCTCGCCTCTCTGCCTTTGCCTCCTGCTTCTGCAGATTTCCACTGGCTTTTTTTTTTTTCCCGCAACACGCCTGTCTTGAATCTTCTGGTTTCCGTAACAGCTTTTGTCTGCTTGATGTTCAACCCCTGTGCTAAGCACTGGGTTTTTCCTTTAATATCGAACGAAAGAAAGAGAGGGATATGCTTCAGGCAGGGTTCCTGTCTGGAGTTACTCTTCCCTGTCAGAGCAAACTCTTCTATTAGGCCACAGAGAAAAGTGAGTGAAACAGTTAATGATTCCATTAGAAGCCTCTGGGTTAATAATAGACAGCGTCAGGGACAGCTAGAGAAGCATCTAGTGCTCATTACAGGAAGAGAGCAAAGAAAACCAGAAAAAACCCTCTTCTTACTCCAGGGTTTGAGGGGAGAGCTGATCGTAATAGGGTCAGGAATCTGACAAGTACAGGGGCCTGCGTGACTGGCTCAGAGCTTAAGCATTTGTAGCTTTGTCATGCCTGAAAGGCTGAAATACTCGAGCCTGTTCAGATCCTACGGGCGACAACTGGTTGTTTATATTTATTTATTACAAGCTCTTTGTGTCAGGCTTTTTGGGGGAGGATAGAGCTGTCCGTAGAAAAATAAAGTAGAACTCTAAAGGTAGTGCAGTAGCAACAAACATTGCAAAATGAGGAGAGCGAAGGGAGTTGTTTAATCATAACGTTCTTGCGGGTTACGGAAATAGGTAGGAAGTTGGCAGCTTCTGGGTCTTTCGGAAACATCCTAAACATTGGCAGGTTGTCATTTCGTGAGCTGTTCAGTTTGTTTTGCTGTTCCTTGAGAATATTGAGCGGAGTTTCTCTCTGATTATGAAGCAGCAATCCTGCTGCTAAAGGAAATCAGGGGTGATACTGTTATTGATGTAACGAGGACAGAACAGCCTTGGAGAGGATCAGTTGACAAGGGACTATGGCAGGGTTTTGTGAATCAATAAGGTAGGAGGAAAAAAAAAAAGAATAATTTATAATTCAGAACAATTTCCCAGCATGGAATTGACTGTGATTTGACTGTGGGGCCACAGAGCACAAATGAGAAATTCTCCAGGTTTGCTTCATGTGAAACGGAGCTTTTTGCTCCTTCCCTCGGGGAAATCCTCGTGCTTCTGGAGGGAGCCTGAGCAGACCGTGCCCAGAGGGTGAGGACCCTGGTCTGGGGAGGCTGACTCTGTGTCAGCAGGCGTGCGGGCTTGTCACGGGTGCTGCTGAGGCGAAGGACAGTCCCTCTTGGAGGAGAAACGTGATTATCTCTTAATTTGGTCCTTAAAAGGAAAAACATTTTGATGTTTGAATGCTAGAAAGAAACAGGCGATGATGGTATTAAAGTGCCTGAGTGACAGATACCCCTGCTGATAGCCGCGTTGAGCTGCGGTACTGTGACAAAGAGAGACCCGTACAGTGAGGACTCGATGGCCAGGCAGACACCAAAGGGAATCCCCTGGAAGAACGGGGAGAACATTTCTGCAGCCTCTGCAGTACCTCTCCTTCCTGCATTCAATTGAAACAGAGTTTTAAACAACAGAGGATGTTTCTAATGACATCAATCTGCAGACCGTCTCAGAGCTACGTTGGTTGTTATTTCTCATATGGAAAATAGAGTTGCTTAATAGTTGCATTATTCTGCGGACTGCACACCGTCAAAATGTCCTGGTGTGATTTTCAGTGCACGGGGACGTGAACCGCTTGGCCTGGTAGAAGCAAGAACAGTCTGTCCTGTGTAGGAGTCTCTTTTATTTGTGGAGACCTTTTATTCTGAAAAAGTTAAATATTTGGATGGCATCGCAGAGCTGCAAAACCATCAGGTTACGACTTTGCAGCCTGATTTATTCATAGGAGCATTTGATCACAGTCAGGAATTGCAGGCACATCAATGACAAGAGTGATGCTTGGGCTGGGGTTACGCGCAACAGATAACGCTGATGCATTGAAATAAAATAAAACCTCTACAGAAAGAAGTGATCTTTCTGTGTGCACATTGCAAAGGCTGTTATCGAATTGAGGATGGTGTTCGGCCGCTTTACTGACACTGAACAACGCTGCTTGTTACAAGAAGCCTCTTTGATTCCTGCTGGGTTACCCATTTACTAATGTCCTGCTGTGTTTCGGTGTCAATAACCGTGATTTCTTTATTTAATTTATTAAGTATCAAAATGTCTATAAACCCAAAATTTTATGGTGGGCTCCAGCCTGGGAGTTTAAAGGAGGAAAAATTGTTGTGTTTTCTTAACTGTGTCTATCATCAAAAAAAAAAAGAGATTACAAAATAACTCTTTTCTAATTCAGTATTTCACTTCTCGAGACTCACCACCTATTAAAAGTTTCCATTAGATGCTTTCTTGATAAGGTAATTAATTCTGTGATGGTGAGAGGTGTTATGACTACTTTCTAACTCGGAAAAAGCTGCCTTCGGAATGCTGCGATTAAGTCTCCTGGGCAATTGCATTTTCAGCTCCTATGGCTGAAAGTGCAAAGATTTATTCGTCTTTTCTTTTGGAGAACAAGACATAAATTCAGCTAAAGAGACGTAAAATATTGCATCAAACTGGCAGTGGCTATTTTCAAGCCAGATAGCTGAGTAAACCACTGGTCTCACTCTTCGGGGATTTAACATTGCGTGGTTCTGCGCTATGGAGAAATAAAAGGAGGAAAGGATAAATGAGCTGTCTGCTGGTTATAGATGCTCAATGATTCTCACAGCATTGAACCCCAAGTCTTCAGCAGCTACAGAGGGAGTGCAAATCAGACCTTTTGGCACCTGGGGAGAAGAAGTCATTCTACGTGCGAGAGTTGTGCTTTGCTGGCCGTTAGATTAAGGGGAAATCAAATCTTATCTGAGGAAAGCTTGATCTGTCCAGAGGAGCCCAGGGCACGCCTGCCTTTCGCAGAGTTGGGGGAAGAAATTGCAGGACTGAAAATCACTCCCACTGGGGCCGGTCAGCCAAGGGCGAGGCGTTGGGCAGAATGTTTACGGGCCGTTACTCGCAGTCACGTATGCGCGCAGCGCACGCACGCTCTCGGCGTGCGCTGCTCATTTGCTCGCGCTCTCGAATGCACTTGTACTTGATTTTGCCACGAGCTGGTCTGATTTCTACCGAGGTGAGACTTAACATGGGGAATTAGATCAATTCTAGAGAATAAAAAATTGAGAAATAAACCAAAACCAACCAACCAAACCAACATTACCACGTCTTTCTGGTTTAAAGCACAAGTAGAGTGACAGGCTTTTGAGAAGCTGCTGTGCAGCCAAGGGCTCTGTACTTGTACTGAAAACAGGACTTGCCTTCCTGAAAAGTCTGATGTCAAATGACTACGTGCACTTATTAGCAGCCCGTGGAGCAGAGCTCCTCAGTGCTTCTTTTGTGCTGCCTGTCCTGGGCTCCCGTCTTTCAGAGAAATTAGGACACCAACAGATTTGGTTAGAGTGAGTTGCTAATAAAACCAGACTGAAGTGACAATAAAAACAGACTGAAGTGACTTTATCCCAAATCTCCTGGGTTTAGGACACAAGACTCTGACTACAGTTCAGGATTAAATAATGGGTGTCCCACACAAAAAGCTACTGCTCTTAAACACAGCCAACGTGCCGCATTCAGCTGAAGAACGGCACGTGTCAGTGCTTACGTAAGCACGGCATTTTTCCTCCAAACATTTTCTGACAATTAATCTTATTCCTGCGAATTCCAGAAGCCTGGTTTCCTTACAGCCAGACAAATACTTGCAGCGCTCGGCACACGTATTGAGTATTGAATTTCTGGAGTGTGCGGGTTCTTTATTTTTGAGGCTCGTGTGGGCGCCGAGCTCGAGGGACGTCTGGCTCGCGACGCGCGGCGTTGTTTGCTGGAAAGAGAGCAGCCTTTGTCATTGGTGTGCGGATGAGCTGCTCCCCACGCTGCCAGCCTCGGGGGCTCCCACGGGGCTCTTCTGCTCTTCGGGTGACTCCAGTGGCTGCCCAGAGCCTCGTGAGATGTGGAGTTTCTCAGGGAAGGGCTGGCTGGTTAGGAGAGCAGGGTAGAACGTGAGTCTCAGCTGCACAGTGTGTAGGGTAGATAGAGATGGACGGGGAAATATAAATAGCATGGCTCAGCTTTTGTGCCTCAAGTGGGCCTTATAAGGACGAGAGCAACAAGATTGTCAGTCATGGGGAGGAGAGATGAATTTCAAACCCCCACGTTAATGTGACAGATTCGGAGGCCAGACCTGACCTGCTTCACTTTTAGGTCTGTGCTCCTCAAAAGGGAGCGTGGAAAAGACTAAGAGCTCAGGGGTCTGATGGGGAGCACGGGGCAGAGAGCACAGGGTGGACAACCCCAGGTACAGCAGCAGCCACACCCACCACACCAGGCTGCAGCCTCTCTCCTCCTCCTAAGCAGTTTGGCAGCTTCCCCTGAAGTAGCAAAATTAGAGGGGAAAAAATTGTTATCCCAGGGGAAGGAGAGAGAAATGTTGTTCAACTCAATTCCTTTGGGCTGCGGCGCTGAATTCAGCTGCGCGTTCTCCATCCATTGTAAGGGGCACCGTGTGACCAGCCGGGTGTGCAAAGAATTCTTCATATTCTCTGCACGTTACTGAATTGTAAGAGCCTCAAGATAATAATTCACAGGAGATTGAGCCTTAAAAAAACCCCAGGATGTTAATAGCTCTCACTTCCAGGATTTTTCTTAGTGCAGATTATCAGTTTTCCTACCAAAAGACAGCTCTGGAGCATGAATTTCACCGCTGCAGCCTGGAATCAACTGCATTAATATTTAATTTGTCAGGTATTATTTATAAGCAGTTAGTGCCAGGACCATTTGCTGTGCTGAAATCCTCTCAGCATTATAGATACACACTGAGCTGTGCAGCAATAAATTGTCTCAGAGCAAAGGGCCGGAGGCTGCTCAGCCCATTGGGATAGGGTTTGACTGGACAATTAACGGCTCATGAAAATAAAACCAAAAGGCAATATTCCTTCTGATCACACGTTCCTCTCTCAGGCCTCTTTTGCCTCTCAGCAGTGGATCTGAGCACCCGTCACCTGGGGACGCTGCATACGGGAGAAGAACGAAGTGCAGAGTTTGCCTGCCGTGCTCACTGGGTTAGGTGGCTGGAGTGCTCCAGTTTCCAGGGAGATTGCTGCTCATTTTCCTATTCTTAACCTAGATATGAGCCCTCAGCAAGAGTAAATTAACCCGTTAGGGACACACGGCAGGAAAAAAGTCTGCAAGGCTGCATCTAACTGAGTTTGCAGGTCTGGGATTAGACACCAAAGAATTCAAGAAGCCAAGTCCATGCTCAGACCCAACCTGTCTCTGGGAAGTCACAGGCCTGTTACTCTCCAGTGTTCCCTGGGGGGGAGCAGTGGTGCTCCTGCCCATTACCTCCATTTCCCCCATTTGATGTAAATGCACGTGTCCCTCTGCATCGCTCAGCGCTGCTCACAGGCAGGCACCAAGCCCCCTCTGGGTGACTCACCACCCACTGTCACCCGTCCCCTCCAGGCAGTTTCTGTCGGGCAGGAGCCTGAGCCACCACGCTCGGGCTAACCCAGCTGTCCTTCCAGAGAACTGCTTCTTGACCCAGGCACGGAGGTGGGGAACCTGGGGCTGTTCCTGCAGCTTCGCTGGAGCTGCTCCTTGGTGCGTTCCCCAGCAGTGTGAGGTGTTGTCCCCATCGCAGCGACCAGCAGAGAACTCTCCACTCTGATGTACTGTGATGAACATGTCACCCACGGAAAGCGTGGCAAGGCCTCATAAGCTTCTCTTGCTTAGCCCTTTTTCATCCTGTTTGGGATAATGTCCTCTTGGTTCTGCAAGATCTTCTACAACCTACAAAGTATCTGAAGAACTGTGGGTCCGCTGTCCAGCTGCAAGATAAGACAAAGACCAGAAACAAAGATGCTCAGGGTCAGTGAGGGAAAATCAAATATTTAGAATTAAAAAGTCTCAGGATGTTTACTTTATAGCTTTATGTGAGGATGCAAATGTCAGGATGAACACAGAGCTGTCTGAAATCGTCTGTGCTGCAAACTCCATCTTTACAGGTTTTCTGTTCTGAAATAGCTCTGGGGTTATTAATCAGCTGAGACAGGTTTATCCGGGAGAACGGTTCTGAGAGTAAAGCCAGTTGTACAAACAGGCTGATAATAGGATCAAACCTTTTTTTCCTGCTGTCAGAAGCTAAAAAAAAAAGCAAAGCCTTTTCACTCGGCAATCTATTCTCTGTTCCTACGGCCCTGCCTTTCTTCTGACTCACTGGTAGGCAAAAGTGCTTTTCCAAACACAGCCTCCTCCTCTCCCTGCACCCTTCCTCCCTTGGTTTTCACCGTCGGGTTTGAACTGGAGCCAGAGCCACTACCAGGCTGCTCATTCTCACAGGCTAATGAAGAGGATACAGCCTTTTAGGACATAGCTCCTGGGACACAGAGTAACCAGACGCGCCTGATAGAGAAAAAGCGCCAAGAAGATTGCACAATACACTAAACTATAGAGGGTAGAAGGACTGAAGGACTGCTGCTGGTCAGGGAGATACTACTTGAGAATGAACTAGCTTATCCCTTTTCCATTTACCTAATCCCAACCTATTTTGCTGTATTTTAGATCTCTTCCTTTGTCTCAGCTGTATTCTTTGGTGACTTCTTACTGCAGCATTCAATAGTCTTCCAAGGGCATGAGGCTTCTCTTTGTATGGACCTCCTGGCACTATTGGAGATAAAATCTGTCCAACCTTTGGAACATAAGAGTCGAGGCCATGCCCGGTTTTGTGGTGAGCGTGTTTGCCGTGTCCCTGGACACAGACCTCTGTAAGCTGCGGGGTGTCGTCCAGCGCTGGTTCAGGGTATGGGCAGTATCCTGACAACACCAGCGGATGGAGTTCTGGAATCACACCCGGCTGTGCATTTGCATTAATAAACATAGCGGGTTGAAATCTTTTATCTTTTCATACTCTCACACGTAAACCCAAACTCTGCTTTCAGCAACACCAGAGAAATTGGCGATATCTCCCGCGCAGCTGCCAGCGACCCACGCTGTGAACAGCAGCGTGAAGACAGAGCAGAATCTGGCCCTATGGCAGTGTTTAGTGTAAATGTGCCTGAAAGCGTAGAAGGGATTCTGCATCTCCTAGCTGTAAATTACAGAAGGACACTCTTCCTTTCTAATCAATCTTTGCTGACTGTCTTTTCTGTCAGGTTCTGCTACCTGGCTTCCCCCTTTACTAACACCTACCCCTGTGCCTTTTCTCTCTGCCCGTTCCCACGCTAATCCGGATCACTCCCTTGGTGATGTTCCTGAGCAGATTCCCAGCGGGGATAGGTAAGTTTTTCCATTGTGCTTCTTTTCCGCCGGCCATTGAAACGCAGTTTTCCTCATCTTAGCCCCAGAAGATGCCGAGCGTGCGCTTTGAGGCTTCGCCGGGGACTGCCCTCTGAGCGTCTCCAGGAGGGTTCCCTCTGCCCGCGCCGCGGAAGGTGCCATGGCCCAAATCAGCAGAAGACGTGCGAGGAGGCACCAGTTTAAGGCCTCAGAAGGAGTGGCCCCTGAAGATTGCTTCAAAACCTCTTCTGAAGCTCTGAAAGCTGCTGATTCCGGAGCCTTTGCCTCTCTCCGCCTGCGTAGGGCTGCTGCCGGCCCGCAGACCTGCCCTGCTGGTCTCCGGCACGGAAATGCCTCCGCTCGCGGACTAACCCGCTTCTCGCTTGCTGCATGGGGCTGTCCTGGTGATGACGGGTGGTGCGGAGCTGTGATTTTCTCCCAAGCATTGCGGGACTTGCCGTGCGCTACCTCTGCGACGCAGGGGGGAGGAATTGCTGTCTGGCTTGCACGAAGGGCTACTAGCCAGGAGCAGTTGGCTCTGCTGGCATCTGCTGTGACTGTGCAAATCCTACCTGTTTTCTGAGCCTCGGTTTCTCCCTCTGAAATACAGACCTGGTGACACCTCCCTCCCCAGGCTTCTTGTGAGGTCGAGTTTAGGGGTTTGTGAGATGGTTTGAAGTTGTTGTTTTAAATAGATAAAAGACAGGCGGAGAGCACAAACGTGACTTATATAAACCTGCAGTTGTCTCACGTAGGCACTGCAGCCTCCTCTGTTCAGTCCCCCACTACTGGGGGCTGGCATGGTACAAGGGCCACTGGTGATGGCACAGAGCCCCGTTGGCCTTCCTCTTATTGTGTGGCTACTGGAGAAAATGCCCTGTGGCTGGTCACGCAGTGGTGTGAGCGCTGGCTGAGGGACAGGCCTTCCCCGGGAGCCGGCTGAAGGAGAGCTCAGCCTGGGAACCAGGGTCCCTGCGGGAGGCTGCCAGGGAAAACTTCTCAAGAAGTGACATGATTTTTGAAGAAAGCAGGGTTTGTGCTGGCCTGGCACAGCAGGTGCTGCCAGCCTCAGCTCCAGCTCGCCCACCAGCAGCTAGGACTGGTCCTTCTTGGTCACAGCAGAGACTCGGGGTGTGAGCTGGTCGTGTTCTGCATGTCACGGCTGCATGTCAACCAAACTCGACTGTTTGTGCTGTTGCGATTGTGTAAAAATAACCAAGTGAAATGAATTGCAGATGTGATTGGCATGTGTGTGAAAAACCTTCCATTAAACCTTCAAGCTGGAGATCGGAGCGGCTGGGAGTTCTGGGACTGTTTTTACACGCTGACAATAGGAGCCTCTTCAGGAGTGATCCAAGAGCTCTTCCCATGTTTTGGGAACGTTCCCCAGATTTGCTGGAGCTTCTGCGGTGCCTGAAGAGCTTGGTTAGGCTGGGAATGCAGCTCAGCTCTGCGTCTCCGTGGCCTTTTATAGGACAGGGAAGTGTTTACATGTGTTGTAGCAACCAGGCAGTGTGGACATGACCGTGGGGGCTGCCCGGGTGACTCACAGCCAGGGAACTTGGGCTGGAAAATGCTGCCAGATAAAGAGCCAATTCGTGGAGCAAGGCAGGGGCCACTCTGCCGGCAGATCTAACAGCTCTGAGCCGTTTGAAGCAGGAGGAGCACGGAGCAGCCCAGCACCCGTCAGCTGGCAGCCAGCTGCCTTCGAGCTGGGTACAGGGACCCCTCCGGGCACCCACAAGGTCTGCAGACAGACAGACCCAGTCCCATCGGCTCTGCCAGCCGGAGGGAGCTCCCCAAAGTAAACTGCTTCCCAGGGGGGTCTGTGCCGAACGGCTGCACGCGTCAGACTGTGACATGGGCTGGGGGTGGCACATTGCAAACGGGTAAAAGAACGATAGAACTTGAAGGAGCTGAACCTCTGTGTGAAACACATGAGAGGGCAGCGAGCGCGGTCCCAGCAGAGCGCTGCCAGCCCTGCTGCTGGGTGTAGCTCTGCTCTGTGCATGGAGCAGGAAGGGGTTTTTTTTTCTGCTGGTATAAAAATCTTCTGAGAAATCTTGTTTACGCTCTGTCTTTGTGCCAGCTGCACTCAAGCTGCCTTAGAGAACAGGATGGGTTTGCATCTGCTGACTGGGAGCCAGGGTTTGAACACCCCAGCCGGCAGGAATGCCAAGACCCAGGATTTTGGGCTCACCCACTTCAAGGGTCAATGTTTTCCCAGTACAAACAGAGTAGCTGGAATGCCTGGTGTTAAAAATGTGGCTCATCTGGGTGAGTCATGAGTGAAATAAAGTGCACAGACCATAGTGTCTTTTCCAGAGTGGGGATTTGTGTGGCAGCCACTCATGGACCCGGGATGGTTCTTGATTGTTCCAGCGAGGTCCCATTGTCCTCCACTGCAGGCAGACATGGCTGTGTCTGTAGGCACGTTCTCCCCTTCTGCACCACCTCTCAGGCAGGGAGGAGGAGACCCTGGGCAACATCTGGGCAGCACCTGGGTTTGGGTGGGGAGCTACATGCGAGGGAAGCTCAGCGGCGACGTTCTTGTCCCCAGTAAGACCTGCCAGAGCGGTTGGTGGTTCTCCCAGCAGCTGTTCTCTGCACAAGAGAGCCTGTAGCTCTGGCCTGCTACACCAGCAGGATGCTCCCCAGATGCAGGTGGGCTCTGAGCTGGGAAAGGGACCCACGACAGGGTGCTGAAAATCCCCCAGCTGTCCCCAGCTGGTATCTACAGCTGGCACGAGCGCGCGGAGGAAGAGTCAGGGGGAAAAAATGTAAGAGTTACAGCAGGCTTAGGAAAGAGAGATGCAGTACTGGGGGAGCCTCAGCCGGCCTGACAGCCCTGCAGTGGGCATGTCATCCCCAGTCACCCCAGCTCTGCAGGAACTGGGCTGGGGTGAAGGTTGCAGAGGTTTCCCAAGCGCAGCTGGAGAGGAGCTCTCAGAAACAGTCTCGAGTGGGAGGCTGGGAATAGCTGAGCTTCCTCTTTGCCTGGGTCTGAGCAACTTGTGTGCTCCTGGAAGAGGCGTGAGCAGAGTCCCCAGCCCGTGAGCACTGCTGGGCTGGGGCAGCCGCCTGTGGGGACACTCTGTGGGGCAGCAGCAGTGTGGGTCTGTACATGAGTCAGGCTGTGGGAGCTGGGGTCAAACAGCTGGGGAGCGGCTGTTGTCGGGGTGAAGTGGCAGGACACAGCCACACCATCACCCTGACAGGGGTCCCACGTACTGGGAGCTGCTGCTGGCCACATCTTCACGGTTGTGGGGCAAGATGCAGGATGCTGCTGATGTCAGGTGGGGCCGTTGCTGGTGCAGCCCGTTCAGCCGCATTGGAAAATTCAGTCAGAAGATGGATTTGCTGGTGTAACACGAGGACGGGCAGCTGTTTATGTGGCAGACATGGAGTTTTGCAGGCGGTGTTTCTTTCTGTACACGCATGTTCTGGAGCTAAGGGGCTGATCAGTATCTGAGTTTGCAGGATATGGCCCGTTTCCAGTGACAGTCGTGCCAGGCGAGAGGGGGATGCCTTTGTTCTGGCGCATTGTGTTGACTCGAGGGAAGGAAGCGGCTGGAGTTCCTGATGTTCTGGCTGGTGAGGCAGGGTCCCCGGAGCCTCTGGGATTGCTCCAGCAGGTGTTGTTGTGGAGAACAAGATCCCTCCCTTCCCAGCGACCCGAGTTTGTTCTGCACTGACCTGACCCTCTGGAGAGCATGTGTATTGTTTTCTCCTGAAGTGGAGAAATGAAGAAAACACATGTTGGCCACTGCACCCTAACCTCCAGAAAGGTGACCTGAGCTGCGACCTGGAGGGGGAAGAGCTTTGCCCAGCTCAGCTCTCTGCTCTGAATAACACCCAGGACAAAACCCCTGCTCTGGCAGACTCTACGTTTTGACCATAAACACTGCGGCCCGTGTCACCTCTGCTGAGCCCAGTGCTCCCCAGATACCCTCAGGCTTCCAGACCTTCACCTTGCCCAAGTAAGCACTGTCCCGTGCTTGGGGAAGAATGAGAAACGAGCTAAAAACATCTGAATTTCACCCAGGTGAAGCTGTGCTGGAGTTGTGCATTCAATAAGCTTGTGTCAGTTCTCAACTGGTGCAAGGGAAGGAGGAGCTGGGGACAGCGCAGCTGGCCGAGCCCAGCAGCCCCGTGTCTGCAGGGGGACTGTCCTGTCCTGCCTCCCACCACGGGCCCAGGCCAGAGCAGTGGTGTGTCGGTGACCTTGGTCGGCTGGAGCAGTGGTGTTGGCAGCGTGGTGGCCGCGGTGCTCAGGGCGGGTGGGCGGACTCCCCGTCCTTTCCAGCGCTGTGAGAGGGATCGGGGTGTCCTCTGACAACAGCAGCGCCAGAGAAACCCGTTCAGAAGCCGGACTGGAGCTGGCGCGGCTCTTCAAGGCCTTCAGTGGCTGTTTTGGTGGTTTGACCATCACGAGTGTCTTGGCTTTTGACACCCGTGTGGCTCCTTAGCTGGCAGCTGCGCTGGTGCGGTGACACCCGGCCCACGCGGCCCTGCGCGGGACAGGCCATGGCAGGTTCACCCTCCAGGACACGGGCATCCCCGAGCTGGGGGATGACGAGTCGCTGCTGGTGTTTGCCACGCGCTGCGAGCACTTGGGGTACTGCGGGGTCTGCCCCTCGATTCCACCAGGTCCTGCTCGTGCCAGCACAGGACTGGGATTCCCTGTCCCTGCCCCTGCCTGCTCCGGAGCTGGGAGTGGCTCCCGGCCATCCTGTGCCCAGGCTTTTCTCCAAATCTCAGCCCAGCAGCTCCACTCTGTTTTCTCTGCCCCCTCCACAGGCTGCTTTCAGCTCTTGCTGCCCTTCTTACAGTGCTCATCTCAGCATCTCCACACCTCTCCCACCCATCTCTGTAGATTAAAACCACCCAGGCAATAAATTTCCGAGCCGTGGGCTGCAGCCCCGCAGCTGTGACGCTTCGTGCAGCGATGGGCTATTTCCAGCCTGTCCTGGGGACAGAGAGGTGATTCATGGCAGCAGGGACGCACGCTATGTGCTGCTCAGATGAAAACCAATCCCGCTTCAGGCCTGTGTCCCTCTCCCGGGCACATGCTTGTCCTCTGCCACTGGGATCAGAAACTTGGCTGACCTGGGAGAGTGGAGAAGCTGAATGAATTCACCCCTGTCCTGAGGAGAGACAGCGTAGCCTGGCAGAGCTGGCTCTGTGAGTCGGGATCATCGTCTCTGCCGTCTTCAGAGATGGGCTCGGGCAAATTCTCAAAGTTATTCCCCGGTGGAGAAATGGGAAAAACAGGGCGGGCTGCTGCATCCCGAGAGATGTCCCAGCCCCACATCTGGATCCTGCAGACCTTGGGAAAGTCTGAGCGCAGACCGGGGCCGGCGTGTGCTGGATGCCGGCTCTGGACTGTGCTGCCATCTGCAGCCCAGCGCTGTGCTAGCCCAGGGCCACCATGGGCCAAACCTGGGCCAAGACAGAGACCTGGTGGTGGCCAGTGGTCTTACCACGAGAAGACCACATTGGGATGTAACCACACTCAGGACACCATTGGCCTTCTTGGCCACGAGGGCACATTGCTGGCTCACAGTCAGCTTGTCCCCCAGCACTCCCAGGTCCTTCTCTGCAGAGCTGCTTCCCAGCAGGCCAGCCCCTCCCCTGTACTGGTGCAGGGGGTTATTCCTCCCTGGGGGCAGGACCTGACACTTGCCCTGATTGAACTTC
>JAAGNO010020066.1:0-15987 GCA_033439905.1 Ceryle rudis
TTTATTTGGTTTAGGATATCAGTAAGAAAGTTATGGGCATTTCTAGAATCAAGATTACACTTTTTTTTTCCCATGAAAAACAAACTGTAATTCAACACTGAATTATTTCAGGGAAGTCATATGGCTTGAGTTATATAGCAATCCTGCCTTTCTAGCTCCATAAGGTATGAATCTTTTTCATAGAATCATAGAATGGTTTGGATTGGAAAGGACCTTTAAAGGTCATCTAGTCCGCCTGGAATGAGCAGGGCCATCTTCATCCAGGTCAGGTTGCTCAGAGCCTTTTCCAGCTGCCCTTGTATGTTTCTAGGGATAGGGTATCTACCTCCTCTCTGGACAACTTACTCCAGTGTTTCACCACCCTCATTGTAAAAAAGTTGTTTTTTATACCTGGTGTAAATTTACCCTCTTTCAGTTTAAAACTGTTACATCTTGTCCTATCCCAGCTAAAAAATCTGTCCTTACCTTTCTGATAGGCCCCCTTTAAGTACTGAAAGGCTACAATAAGGTCTCCCCAGAGCCTTCTTTTCTCCAGGCTGAACAATCCCAGCTCTCTCATTCTGTCTTCATAGGAGAGGTGTTCCAGCCCTCTGATAATTTTTGTGGCCCTCCTCTAGACCTGCTCCAAGAGGTTCATGTCTTTCTTGTGCTGAGGAATCCAGAGCTGGATGCAGCTGCATACTCCAGGTGGGATCTCACCAGAGTGGAGTATAGAGTCAGAGTCACTTCTGTTGACCTGCTGGCCATGATTCTTTTGATGCAGCCCAGGATACAGTTGGCTTTTTCAGCTGTGAGCACACATTGCCAGCTACGTGCAGGCTGGACCAGTACTCTGTTCTACTCTTCAGGGCTGCTCTCAATCCCTTCATCCCCTAAGAGATACTAAGGATTGCCCAACTCAGGGGCAGGACATAGTTCACTTGCTAGTCAGAAGATTAGCTCATAGAGGCCATCTGACAAAACCATGACTTTCATATGTCAGATCCTGGGCTAATCTGTGCGCCATACATTCCTTATAAACATTGAAGTCCCTTTAAGGTGTTGCACTTTGAGAACTCTAGAAAAAAGATGCCCCCCCCCGGAAAGAAAAAAAAGTTTGTGGTGATTGAAATCGTCTTAGCTGCAAAAGTGATTTTATGTCAGTCGAGATCACCAGTGCATTTCCGGCTGTGCTTTCTACCCTGGTGAGCTTGTTATGGGGTAGTTCCTCCTACAGCATAGTCACTTACACATCAGTGCATAACTGCCAAGATTAGCGAGCCAGATGGACTCCACTAGTGCTTACCTTGGCCACAGCCTGTGGCCTAGAGTTTTTTGTAGAATCATAGATGCATCAGGTTGGAAGGGACCTTTAAAGATTATCTAGTTCACTCCCCCTGAAGTGAACAGGGACATCTTTAACTAGATCGGGTTGCTCAGAGTGCCATCAAGCCTTACCTTGAATGTCTCCAGGGTTGGGGCCTCCACCACCTCCCTGCGTGACTAGTTCCAGTGTTCCACCGCCCTCATAGTAAAGAGGGTGTCAAATCTAAATGTCCAACCTAAATCTACCTTTCTCTAGTTTAAAATCATTGCCCCTCATCCTATTGCAACATGCCTTTGTAAACAGTTCCTCCCCAGCTTTCTCATAGGCTCCCTTCACATACTTTTCCCCCTCACAAGCTTGAATGCTTTTTTGGAGGCTTCTCTTGTACAAAATGATACATTCTTGAAGACCTGAATGTAACTGAGAATGCCTGTAAATCCAAGTAATTTCTCTGTATATATTACTCTTCAATAATAAACCATGGCAGCTGGGGGACTGCTTTATTTATACCTGCCATGTCTTATTTCCAAGCTGAAATACCACCATATGTATTTGATTTCTTTTAAAAAAGGGTGTCTTCCAGCTGCAGTACACAACTCCTTCAGACCAGAAAGATACCAGAAAGATACCTTTTTCTGAGCTATTGCCATTCCATTCTGTGTCTATTCTAGGTGCTGGTTTTGGCATGATCTCATTAGCTGAGCACTTGCCATGTCACCAAGGCTCTATTTGAGTTTTAATTTTTTTCTTTCTAGCATGACTTCTGCTGTATCACAAAAAATAAAAGTGAAAACAAAACACCCAACCTCCAAAAAACAATTTAAGTTCTTGTCTTTTTTTTCCCCTTCCCTGCCAGATTAGCTTTGTTTGAGATCCCTTATGGTATAGTAAAATAAAAACAAACCTTGATCTGATGCATTGCTTTGAACAAAATCCTGTGTACAGTTACGATGTGAAATAAATACTTCATAATATGTTGATTTAAATATAAGCTTCTAGAGACACATCTGGATACTTAGCTTAAGAAATAGATAGTACAATGTTTTGTTAGCTGATGTAACCTATTTCAGATGTTTAAAAAGTAAATGAAAAACATGCCTGAGCAATATAGACTTAACCATTATTTTGAAAAAACAATAGCTTGAAATTAGAGTAAAAGTACAAAATGAGGTTAAAATGCTAGAAATATCAAGCAAGATCCGTTTTTAGTTAATGTTACAATTTTTTCAGTCTGAGTGTTTAGTGACTTTTACCTAAAAAGAAAAGGAGTGAATAATTATTTGTTTCTAGGAATTAACTGGTCTGCCTGCAGGATTATAATTAAAATGAGTCATGTGTGTAAAAGGAAATGGAATCTTTCTCTCCTTTGACAGATTTTTTTTCCATAAATTTGTTTTCAGAATGGCTTGCTTTAAAATTCTGCCAAAAATCTATATACTAGCATATTAAGTCATAAAAATACTGGGTGCAACTTCAAAGCAACTCCATGTACAAATTACATGTAGAGCTGAAAAAATCAACACCTGATTCACGTTACCTGAGCTTAGAGCCTGCAGTATTTGTAGGGTAAGTAGAGAGAACCAGAGACTTCCAAGGGAACAGTGAAGCTTGCAGAATTAGCCCACAGAAGGTGTTGCTCCTCTCCTGCCTACCTTTATAGCCAGAGGTACCTGGCTGGTGGGTGCTGGTCATCTCTACCAACATGGGATACTCTCCTGAGGACATGTAGGTAAAAGATCTGTGTCCTGCCCTGTAGTGACTGTCACCTCCCTTTGCCTGCCAGTTGGGGTTCTTGCACTTACTGACATCTCTCTGCAGGCTGAAGGACCCGTGTGCAGTGACCACCTCAAGCTGGCGTGTCCTCACCACCAGGGTACAAAATGGTTTGAGTGAGAGAAGTTGGACAGTTACTGAATTACTCTTACTGAAGCTGACCCACTCATGTTGAGAGTAAGAGAGACAGGCGGAGGAGAAAATGTTTAAGGGAACTTAATTCTGTACATCCTTCCAGCTGGGCCTGCATTTGAGAGTGGTGCCTGCAGTCAGGAGCAGGGAGTTAGTTTCTGGTCCCTGTGCTTAGGAGTATGACTAGTTCTAGGTCACTTCTTAAATATATGAACAGTATAAAATGGCCAGAATGTGGAGGGTGTAAAGCATCACATCCATTTAATGATTTTGTGTTGTTATCTGTGACTGATTATGAAGATAAGTGTTGGGCTTCTGGTTCAGTTCTGTGTGTGACGAGCTCCTGTGTTTTAGCAGTGTGTGAAGAATGCTCATGTTATAGCATTGGTGAAAGAAACAATCCCACCGAACAAAGAGCCAGCCACTGAGCTGTCAGTGCCATGGGAAGAGTGGGCAGGCTGGCTGCTGACCCATTGTCTTATTAGACTTGTATTTCAGAAGCTACCTTTCTACCAATTCTAATTTTAGGTGCCAGCATAAGAAACTTAATGTTAACTAGATAGCTAATTACCAGTTGTTTGAAAATTTCACTCACAGTATCACCAGGAAAAGGAATTGCATGGTATTTGCTAGTATATTTTGGAAGTCTGTGATGTGATGTATCCTTTGTTTATCACCATGGGACATTCTTCATATTCAAGGCTTGATTATTTCCAAAGAGCTGAAAACCAGTGGCTCCAGTAAAAAATCAGTGGAAGGTGTACTGCTCACTAGCCCTGACTGCTTTCTGTAACAGATCAAAGGGAAGTAATCTTGGTTTTCTTAAACATGCTAAGATTAAAGGTAAAATTAATTTATTCTCTAGTGTATCTTTTGCTTGTGGTGCTTGTTTAAGTCTGTTTACTTGGAGCTATGCTAATATATGTTTGTTTTTCCAAAGAGATTGCAAGAAATCAATTTTTTTTTTTAAATAAGTATTGTTTTCTAAAATTCGTAATCCTGTCCTGAAGAAATATAAGAAAGGACTGTTCTCTGCTAGTTGAGAAAACAAGATTTATCCAGCAATTGACTTCATATGTTTCAAGAGGTAAAGTTTTCAGATTTTTTTTGTTTTGTTAGGTAAGATTGTAAAGACTTTTAATTGAGAAAATTGGTTTAAATTAGTTTCTTGAATTATAAAGAATCAGAAATAGCATTCAGACCACCAGGTTGGTGGTTATAATTTAACTAAACCTTAAGAAAAGCTACTTCATGTGTAAATGTTGCCATTTAATAGTGTCTATTGTATATTTTTCCACATCAAAGGAAATGGGCTGCAAGTATTTTTAAGGCTTACACTTTCTACAGACTGAAAATGTTAATGTTTAAAGTCAATGAATCAAGGGGTTAACTTCTCTTTAAGTGATTCAGACTGGTTAAATATTTTGTCAATTAAGAGGCAGTAGATTCTATCTGAACTTCTACAATGGGGTGGGGATTGTCAGAGCTTGACCTTTTATAAGCTACACTTCATGTAAGGGGCTAACGTTTATTGGCTGAACACTTCAGTTTAAGAGAATTATTTTACAGTGAGATCTAATTTGATTTCATGTTATTGCTAAAGAAGTGTTGTGGGTTTTTTGGGTTTTTCTTGGGTTTGTTTTTGGTTGGTTGGTTTTGGGTTTTGTGTGTGTTGGTTTGATTTTTGTTCTTTCATTTGTGTTTTTGTTGGTTTTTACCTCAAAATATTTTAAGCTATTGGTGTAGTCAGTTAAAGGTCCATGGAGTTTTATTTGCTAGGGATGCAGATGGGAGATGCACAAACACAGATATATGTATGGGAAGTGCATTAATTTGATTTTAAATGAGCTTTTTGGTGGATGGGTTTAAAATCTGGAATATCTTGGCGACTGTTTTGGATTTATCCTGCACTTACTGAGGAGTGAGCTTCATTGTATTTAGCATGCAAGTGACTTCATGAGGATTAATTAAGACTATGCTTCTGTCACACTTTCTCTGCAATACCTGTAGTAAAAGTTTGACATGGAAAGAAGAGCTAGAAAGAAAAGGATCAGGTTAATTTGGCATCTGATCAGAAAAAAAGGAGTGTTTTGGGCCGTGTTTGTCTTCTTTCTTTTGTAGGGAGGCTAGTTGTATCCAGGAAAACTAAACAAAAAACGGAGAAATGCTTCTCAGGGAAGATAAGTCTTGCTGTGGTTGGGTAGGAGTAAAGAACTGAGGCTCTGCTAAAGGCCTTCTGACCCAGTGAACTGAAATATTCCACCACTTCCCACAGGATCCTGTGCAGGCAGGTTTCAGGAAGCTTGATGTAGTGAACACAGTACCACTGACCCGCTCCTTGATGAGTTGCGGCCAGTGGTTTGCTCATGGCATGTGTGTTGCAGTTCTGAAACGCTGTTCTCCAGCTTACACTGTTTTTGTTAATATGCCTGGTTTTCTGTGCGGTATGACTTCATACATTTTTATTACTACCAGAATTACTGTAAATTTGGTGTCTTTATCTCATCTGTTACAAAAACTATTGTACTTATATTACCAATTTGCAGTAGATTTGTCATAACTAGATGTTGTTCTTGAAAGCTTGGAAATTCTTTATAAAAGGGAGGCAGATTGTTTGTTTGTTTGGGGATTTGTGTGGCATTTTGGTTTGTTTGTTTGTTTTTAAGTCACCCTCTTAAGAGACAAGCATGACAGTTCTCATGCTTGCAAAAAAGGATGCAAATAAAATCTTATCTGAAAAAAAGAAAAAATCTTTACCTAGATTGGGATGGGACGTTCCTCCAGTGCCACAGTTTGCTTTGTAAGCACTTAAAGGACAAAGGTCTCTTTTCTGTGACAGCCAACTCTTGATGTTTCTTATCAGGAAAGAATTTATAGTGTACCTACTCTTGCAGAAGTGAAGCCTGGGTGCCAAGTCTACCCTGACATCATTTTGACAAGTAAAAATCCAGATGGTATGAGGCAAATAATTTTTTGTTCTCTTTTGTGGTCATTTGACCATTGAAGAGCTTCTGCTGATGTTCAAAACAGTGGTAAATGGGCAGATTTTTTTAAGCATTGTCTCTCTAAATTCAAAAATCACACAACAGAAGTGCTTTTTATCACTTGGGGCATACTTAAATTGATCATCTGTGTGTTCAGATATAGTTAGATAGATTGGTGATGGCTAAGTTTAATGATGGCTAAGTTTAGGCCATTTAAATTCCCGTTCTTTAATTAAGCTTGTAATTTTAAACCACTATTTAAAATACATATGATACTCTGGGAGATCCTGGATGCTTGCATAGTGGAAATGGAAGATAAAGGTTTGTATTTTGTTGTAACATTAAGTAGCCTAAAAAACATAGGTTAGTAAATCATTAGCAGTTATTATCATATGCTTTAAACTTTTTTTTTCAAACAAATGAAGATAAATGGCAAGCACTAGGTATAATATTTCATGGTAGCATCATATTTTCTTATTAAATTGTGAAATGTGCATTTGTCCCTGAAATGGGATCATTTTATGCACATATTTGCAAACTACATCCATTTGTTGGTTACTGCACAACATCCTATAAATATGTCTGTATTACAATATTTAGGACACATAATGCTAGCATCCCCTCATTACTTAATTTACAGATGTTTTGTTTTAATGAATTAGTGTGCTACAAACTTAAATGTGTTTTTCTTTTTGAGTAACACAAATGGTTTTGTTTATGTTACACTGTTGTACCCTTCAGTCAGTTAAAACAAACAAGTAAGCTAATGACTTTTTTTAGGTAGGTCTCTCTTAAATCTAAAAGAATTTATGTTTATCTTCTGCCATGCCTGCAGAAAGCCTTAGCATGATCAATTGCCAAGGCCGAGTATATTCAGTCCTAATAGAAAGCAGAGATGTCTGGAGTAATCAGAAAAAAATAGTATGTGGGCCTGACTCCTGTCAAATGATGCAAGAAAAAATACTACAGATGGGACAAATAAGAGATGTTTTAAAATCCCATAGGTGAGAGAGCAGTCTTGAGAGTAGTCCAGTGTCTAGATCCCCCAGATCTATACATAGAAGGCATACTCTGGCTCAGCTTCTGAACAGCTGTGCTCTTCCCCTCTCCAAACTAATTCATGAGAAAAAAATATCCAGGCTTTTAAATACAAGTGTCTTGTTAGAAGGGTCTGTCACGTACTGGCATAGCGGAGGGAAGGAGACAGGACTGAGTGACCAGGTGTGGGGCAGTGGAAAGGGAGGGCAGGAAGGGGAAAGCTTGTCATGTTCCATTTTGGGTGGCAAGAAGCCTTCAAACTAGTTTTTCAAACTGCTCCTGAAACTGCAGCCTTGGGGTTACACGCAAGCCCTTCTTTTACCAGATGCCTTCCTTTTGGATGCAAAAAGAGCTACTTATTTTAATCAAAGGAGGTCAGTGAATACCGGAGACTATAAGATGTATGAGTTTTAGTAACAGATGTCAGCCTTGGCTGCCCGTAAAGGCCTTAACATGACTGGTATCATGAAACCAGCCTTTGCTCCACTTCAGATCAAAGCTTTGCAATCTGCTGCCCATCTTATTTCTACTTCCAGATAATTGGGGACAAGCACAGCAGGACACTGTCTGTCTGACACATCTAAATAAATTCCTAATGTGGAGATTCCTCTTCAAAGCATTCCCCCTTTACACTCCCCAGCAGTTATGTTTTGCAGATGGAAGGAAGCCATTTTGTTTTCACAACTTACATTGTTACCATTTGATTCTCCCCTGTGTATCTCTTTTTTCAGGATTACAGTAGCAGTAATGTTAGTTTTGGAAAGAGGAAAATAAGCTGGTCTGTTCTTGGAAGTCAAAGGAGTGCTTTAGGCAGCAAGGAGAGCTGTGGTGCTACAGCCCCTGTATATAGTACTGGGGATTGAGGAGTGGCTGGGAGATGTGGCAGTGGCCACGCTAAGATGAGCGTTTCCAGGTACAAGACTCTGCCCTACAAAAGCATTCATGGAAGATAGAGTTGGCAGCAGCGAGGAGTAAGTGATATCACAGAAACAAAGCTTAGCTCCTCCTGAGACCTCTTAAAATATTTTTACTGTCTTGCACAGACAT
Source organism: Ceryle rudis (assembly GCA_033439905.1). Lineage (NCBI taxonomy): Eukaryota > Metazoa > Chordata > Aves > Coraciiformes > Cerylidae > Ceryle > Ceryle rudis. The sequence goes on from JAAGNO010020066.1 coordinate 8,281, forward strand.
ACTCAGTGGTTGAGTTACTTACCTGGTGACTGTGTATGTCTCACTTCCACATCCTCATCTGCTGTGGAGATTGTCCACTTCTGCATCTGTTAACAGCAGAGAGCAACTTCTTTTCTTGATTCAGTTCAGGCGCAGGGCATACTCCATTTCCCTGTCTCTCAATGAGGTGTCACACTGCTTCTGCCTACACAGATAGCAGGCATGTGCTGGTGAGTACATCAGTACTTGTTATTAAAGCTGCAATTATTCATGACGTGCAGAGCGATTCCCCTGGCACAGGGGAATCGGAATTTCCCATTGCTTTGTGAACTGTCCACACGTTCCTTCTGTTTACTTGAAGGACGAGTGTCTGATGCTTGTGAGACAGTGCCAGTGGGCAGAGCGGCTCTTGCAGTTGAGTGAAGTACCTAGGGCATCATGAGTCCTGCTAATGAGTTTGTGATCAGACTCTTGTCTCTGGAGACTGCTAATGATAATCCCGTTCTGCCAGCCAGTGTGTGAGGACACAGTGGGAACTGGTGGGTTTTATTTACTTTTTGTTCATTTGTTTGTTTTTTAAGGCTGTATTTGATTTAAGTTTGGGGTTTTTTTTTTAATTTTACTCATCATTTCAGTGGTAACTCATAATGGAACAAAAGATAGAATAGAGAGCGTGGCCCTTTCACTGTTTTATACTCTTCTGGCTGGAGAGCTTGCTGCTCTTTGGTTTGTTTAACAAAACATGAAGTCTTTGCAAATGTACCTTGGCAGAGCGAGTTTCCTAGTGAATAGCAGTCTTCCATCTGGGTTTGTGTGCATTTAAGAGGGGTGTTTGGATGATGTCATACATTGTTGAGCTAGGCTCCAGAAAGACATCAACAAGTGTTTTACTGGTTTATGTAAAGTCCAGCAGTTAAATACCATGTTAAACACGTAAGCATAGCCTTAATGACTTTTTATAAGAGTTTGGGGCAAAAGGATGATGATATTATACTGATGATATTAACATATGCAAGAAAAGTACTCTTTGCAAGGATCTCAGCATTAAGTGATTCCTTAAAGTACAAATTCTATTCCATCCCTGCAGTTTATAGATTGTGGCTTGATTTCTCCCAACACTATATTAAAATGTCTTGCTGTATCTTGAGATATATTGCATCTCCACTGAGAGATTTTATTTGAATTTGAGATCTTGCCTAGAAAAAAAAAAATTCTAAATCCAGAAACCATTCCTTCTAACTGTCACGGTCTTTTGCACTCTTGTATTAATTTGAAAACTGTTCCTCCTTCATTTTAATATCAATACTGAGTCCTTTAGGAGCTTTCTGCCCTGAACAGTTGTACAACTTGAGTATGGATCTAGTTGTCTGTCAAGTTCTAGTTCAATATTGTGCACTTTTCTTTCTCAGTCTTGGTCCTTATTTACTGCAGATACCTAATTTCTGAGGGAGCATGGGAGAGGGAGAAAAGTGGAAGGGAAAAGACAAAGATGAGGGATGCTGCTTTGTAGTGTGCTGTATGTCCACACTGGAAAAACTATTTCTCTGCTCTGCTTCCAGGAGGCACAGGCCCCATTCTAATGGATCCATGGGCCTTGATGTAAGGAAAAACGTTTGCCCAAAACATTATATTCTTTAAAGGATAAGTTTACATCAATAAAGTCAGCTTAGTTGATCTTGTTAAAAAGTGGAAATTGACCTTTTAGAGTTTGAATTTGTAGGTAGACGTAGCCTGGTTTGCAGAATAATAAATTAACTGAAGTATGCTTAAAATAAGATGCTCTTTAGGAAAGAATCTCTTACTGGAAAATACAGAATTTACGTAGTATGATACAGTTTCACAAAAAGCAGTAATGTACAAGGAGAGTGACCAACCATATTAACTGATTTGGATACAATTAAGAAGCAGGTATTTCAGATTTAATTTTCCTTTATGGCATGTTTAAATCTTGTTCCACTGCTTAACAGTGAGGAATTTTATTTGCTGTTACCTTTTGACTTTTCCAGCTGTGCTCTCACTCCTGATCAATCCGTGCTATCTGTGGCTTCAGGCTATTCCAGGCTTCAACACAGATGAGAAAGCAAACAATCCTTGCCATCCAAAACCAAACTAAAACAAATCCCCTCTAAAAGAGTTTTCCTTGCTCCTCCCCCCTGCTGTGACATACATACTCTGTCCTGGGCTTTGCAATAATTCTTTATTCAAGTTTTATATAATGTTCCTACCCAGCAAACTGTAAAGGACTAGGTTATAATGCATGATTAATTCCCTTTGCTAGTTAGGTGAGACAGAACTATTTCTTTGTGGGATGTCAAAAGAAAAAGAATTTACTTTATAGTTTTAAAAAGGGGAATGATTTTGGTAAGGGGAACTTTACATCCAGTGCCTGGAAAATGTCCAGAAATATTTGAGAGGCACAGATAGATTTTTGAAGCAAAACAGTGGAATTCCAATGTTGTATAAAGCATACTGTCTTTCAGTAATATGCATATACTTCCATCCCGTCTTTGTCTTTAGCATTTTATTCTTGCTGTTTCCCAGTCTTTATTTTCTTTCCTTTCCTGGACTGTCACCATTCTCTGTCTTTGTCTTTGATCCTTGAAAAGAGGAAATGCAGACAATAGTGTTCTATCTGTTCTTGTAGTTACGTCATGTTCAAGATTCTTTTGCTGAATTTGGGATTTCCTTAGTTTTAAATCCCAGCATTGACTTTTGAAGGTATTCCAAGGTGTATGTTTTCTGTGTACCCTCAGTTACTACCAGTCATACTTGTTTTAGAAGCTTATTCTGAATGAGACAAACTTTACAACAGGGCACAGGATACCAGCACTACCCTGTTTAGAGGAGCTGTTTACTTCTGGTAAGTGGGAACTGTGAAGGAGCCAGTGTTGCAAATTTGCTTTAATCAAAACCCAATGAGACTTAATGTCAAGAAAAAATGTCAATAAAAAACCCAAACATATACTACTAAAAAAAAAGTTTTCTAGGTGACCCTGGTGAAATTATTTTAAACATGTAAATTGGTTGAGTGTTACCAGTAACACTGTCTTTTACTTGAACTGCAACCAATGCTTTGACAATTTTTCTGCTTAGCCACCTAAAGATTAAATTAGGATGGTTTAAACCAGTTATTTTTCTGTCTAGAATTTTTGTTCTGAAGATGCACAGATATGAAATAGATCATTAAAAAAATTAAAGTTTTTTTTTGACAGGGAGAAGCAATGTAATATGCTATCTGTTAAACAGGGTTATGGAGAAGATCATTAGAGGCTGCTGAGCATAGCTCTGGAAAATCATTGTACAAATACAAGCACAGTCTTTGTCAATCTTTATGGATCACCTATTTTTAAAATAGTCCCCAAGAGTAGAAAGACTTCAGATTAAAGAACAGTGTACGCTAAGCTTCAATGTCTTGAGTTCTGTTGCTTCTGAAATCTGATTTTCCCAAAGCTCTGTAGAGATTGCAAGCAGTAGACTGACTGTATTTTGGTTGCTATGAACAAATGAGGAATTTAAAAATACAGAAACAAGAAAGCAGCAATTGATCCTGCTGTTACACAGGAACATCTGTCTGGAGTTTCAAAGGCAGTGAGCTATCAGCTAAGGCAGATTTTTCTGTCTGGATGTGGAAGGATTGTGTGAGCTTGTTGTGTCTATATTGAAACTGCTATTGTTCTCCTGCTGTGAAATGACAGATGGACGTGTCTATCCTGAGAGACTGCAACTTTCGTCTGACTTGTGCTTTCTGAAACCATGCATAATAGAGCTTTCTCTAGTCCTTCAAGAGGGAAGAAAAACAAAATTAGAAAAAAAAAAACCAACACAGATGAAACATATGGTGCCAGGCCGTATTGTGAAATCATTAAAAGTATATTCCTTTCTTCTTTTTGAAGACAGGTTATTTTACTTAAGGGAAGCTATCAGCTTTTGGTTTATTTTTGTAAGAATGTAACATACCCACTGCATATGTATGTATATAGTTTCCCTTGCCTTACATAAAACAAGTTATGGTGCTGTTGTAAAGTCCTCACACAGTCAACCAGTACTAAAACTTGGATCTTGAAAACCAAAAAAAACCCAACACATGAAGGAGACTGAATTTACTGAAAGGTTGGGAGGGGAAGGAGAACTGCATCTGGAGTACTGTGTCCAGCTCTGGGGCTGACAGCGTAAAAAAGATGCGGACCTGCTCAGGTGAGTCCAGAGGAGGGCCACAAGGATGATCAGAGGGCTGGAGCACCTCTCCTGTGAAAAAAAACTGAGAGAGTTGGGGTTGTTCATCCTGAAGAAGAGAAGGCTCTGGGGAGACCATACAGCAGCCTTTGAGTACCTAAAGAGGCAGCCTACAGGGAAGCTGGAGAGGGGCTTTTTACAGGTGACAGGACAAGGGATAATGGCTTTAGCCTAGAAGAGGGTAGATTTAGACTAGATATGAAGAAGAAATTCTTCACTGTGAGGTTGGTGGGACACTGGAACAGGTTGCCCAGAGAAGTTGTGGACACCCTGTCCCTTGAAATGTTCAAAGCCAGGTTGCATGGGGCTTTGAGGAACTTGGTCTCTTGGGACGTGTCCCTGCCCATGGCAGGCGAGTGTAACTACATGGTCTTTAAGGTCCCTTCCAATGCAGCCCATTCTATGATTCTGTAATTCAGAAATGCATATTTTGTTTTCTAATTACATGAATTAACATGTTATTATAAACACATGAATTAGTTTTCTAATGACACGAGCTTGCTTTATTTCATACTTAGCATAAATGTATGTCAATAAACACATTTTATGTTACTGAAAGCAGGGTTTGTCTGCAAAATCTTCATCTCTATTCAGCTCAGATAAGTGCATTTTGTCTCAAACTAAACAATCCTAGCATTAAAAAGGGAGAAGGAATCAGCACTTGTTTTTGGAAATCTATAGGAAAAGTATTCATTGGGATCACTGTTAAGAAGTAAAACTAGATGCCAGTGCTCACTGTTTAGTTCAGATGCTGACATTTTTTGCTTCTATGATGTTTCCTCTGCAAATCTGTGAATTGTAAAGATTTACTAACCAATCCATTAGTCAAGTATGCACCACTGTAATTGTGTAAACTGGGAGCTATAAATGATCCTTCTAAACTGAAGTATAAATGAACAGATAAATGAAGTGTTTGGTTAAGTCCTGTACAAACAAATACATAATGATATTGTGGAAGGGAAAAACATGGAATGGGCTGTGGGTCAAGGCATCATTTTTCTTTTCTGGGATGTTTTGTTGTCATGTGACTAGTAGGTGCATGTTTTCAAATTACTGTATTTATACCTATTAATTTAGTTTAATACTAAGCTTGCATTTCCTCATGCTGTGCTTTAGACAGGTGTTTTACAGCTCATCCCTTTGTTACCTTTAGTTCTGTACAGAACAGTTGAAGGAACTGGGTGAGGCAAGATGATGTATATGTATTGCACAGACACACAACAGTGTATCAGTGGAAGCACATCACTCCCAAAAAAAGGATCAGAGTCACCGAGTCAATATGTCTTTCTTAAACTAGTAGGAGACTGTCCAATCTAAATCCTTCAACTGCTGTGTTCCATGAAAAGTGATTTCTTTGTGCTAATACCGTAACTTGATAAATCAAAAAGGATTTGTTTAATTTAGCGTCATGTTTTTAAAGACCAGTATAGGTCTTATAACCTTGATGCTACTCAGTAAAATTTTGATCTAAATCTCAAAGGATTCCTGCTTACCTAAATTGATGTTTGACAATGAAGATCAATAATCTTTCCCAGCTGTATTTCTGAATGACTCTAAGATGCCATGGTAAAGGCATGGCTGATTTCAGCCAAGTCTTTGTTGAACAATAAGGCATAAATAGTTACCGCTGGTAAAAGGACATTTCAAATTCTGAACTGAAATTAATGAAATGTGGACATTTGTCAGGAATAAGGGATAAGAAATGTGCTGATCCAGTCCTTCATTGTGTATGTTATTGTGGTTCTCTCTAGCATGCTAGTATTCAGCTCAGTTCTTCTAAATGGGTTTTGGGTAAGTTTTTTAACTACTGGAGTGCTCTACTGAATGATGAGATACTTGACTGTATTGCCAGCATTCAGAAGATGTGAGGCCTTGTACTTGCTTGAGTCCTATATATGCACTGAACACAACAAACTGAAATTGTGCAATAACTCTGCACAAGCGATGGCACAGACTCCCAAGCTGATCAAGCTAAAAGAGTAAGTATGGATATTTTAGTGATGAATAGTGCTGTCGTTTAGCCTCTGCTGACAGCTAAACACCATGTAGCCACGCACCCACTGCCCCCTCCCCCCCTCCACACCCACTCCTGTGGCATGGGAAGGAGAACCAGGAGGAATAAAAAAAGTGAGACCACAGGGGTTGAGATAAGAACAGTTTAATGAAATAACACAAAGAGAAGAAAACAATACTAGTGAGAGTACTAATGAAATGATATAGCAAGTGAGTAATAGAAGCCAGGAAGGCTCTATCTGTGCCCAAGATACCAACTTTCCCTGCTCTGGCCACACAGAAGTAAGTTGAAAACAAGTGCCCCTATGCTGGGTCAGCCTTCCCCTTACATAAGGGCACGTCTCAATATGGTATTGAATATCCCATTGGCTGGTTCTGTTTTTTATCTCAGGTGCAGCCCCTCCCAACTGCTTGTGCTAGCAGCTGTTTGTGATAGTTAACCCAAACCAAAGACAGGATAAATGGATAGTGGTAAAGGGAGTGACACTACTGTTATAGTCTCTAGGCTGCAGGTAAGTTTGAAGCTACAATGCATGTGTTAACCTAACTCAATGTCTGTAGTAGCAACTAGCTTGATGGAGAATGAGATCACAGCATAAATGACATAATTTTTTTTTGTTGTCTAAACTAGACATAGTTTTTGATAATCTCTTGCTCTTGGTTTTCTTTTTGTTTAAAAACTTCCTTCTCTTTATTTTCTTTCCTACCAAAAAAGCAGGAGTAGCACCTTTTGATGTGCCTGAAAGGCTCAGTAAATTACTGTGACCAATATTTAAATTAGTACATGTATAACAGGGTTGTTTCTGGCGGTACTAGCAGGCTGCTTTAACTGACTGGTGCCTAACAACACGTACTGGTGGAGCAATGTCATCTTCATGTGATGAATCCAGTGCTCAGCCTACCTTCTGGGTAGCCTGACATTTCATTTACCTCAAAGCAGTTACAGTGAAAAAGGTTGCCTTCTTGCTGTTCCTGCTGCATTCTCTGCATCCTGACAAGCTGTCAGAATGGCTTGTGTCACTCCTGTCCCTGGCAGAGTCACCTACCTCCCAGTTTCATGGAGAATTTCTTACCTACAGGCCTTTTTAGGCATTCACGTTTTGAGAAAACTTGGTAGGAAAGAGACAGTGCTGACTGCAATTGAGAGCTAACAGGGGTTTTCCATTAGCACAATAGCCTCCTGCTGTACTAATAAGGAACATCTCAGCCTGGAACAATGGAGACACCAGTTTCTTGTGCTTCCCCAGTAGTGCAGCTGAAGTCTGTCCCTGACCCTGCCTTTGCTTTCCAGATCTGGCCAAAAAGGGGTTTACTAAGTTGCTCAGAAGTGTGTTGTTAAATATCTGTTGAACCAGTCTTGTTTTATAGCCCCTCAACAGGCTTCTGAAGATAAACAATGAGCTTAGCCTATTGTTTTCCTAATACCTATTTTTTTAAAATATTTCAACTCCTGATATCCCCCCTCAGGCAGCAAAGTAGTGG
>JAAGNO010020067.1:3421-19724 GCA_033439905.1 Ceryle rudis
TTCTGCTGCTGCAATTTCAGTGTCTCGTGTCCTTTCGTACCTCACAGCCTCGCGTTGTCTCCTTCTGTCATCTTCACACTCTTGTGCTTCTCTCTGACTGGTGGTGACATCTCGTTCGTCCCTTTCCCGTGTCTGGCGGCTGCGTCGCTCATAGACCTGCAGGTCCAACTCCCGTTGGCGATCGATCCTCCTCTCCCGCACGTGCTCTTTCCTTCTTGCATCGTCTTTTTCATCCCAGTCCAGATTCTCTTTAACTTGTCTCTCACTTTGTACATATTCAATCTGCTGTTCCTGCCTCTTCGTTTTTATGTTGTCACCTCGTTTTGGCTCTCTGGTCTCATTGCACCTGAGGTCTATTTCTAGCGGTTCCTGTAGGTATGACTGATGTGGGCGTCTCGTGTCCAGCTGTTCAGCCTCATGCAGCTGGTGGCTGTTGCATTCAGGTGTTTTTTGTTCCAGGTCCTGTAGGCGGTCACGGCTTTTCTCTTTTATGAGTAATTCGGGTTTCCGTGGCTGGTTGTGTCTTCCTCTATCTGCCTCTTGTGGCCACTGTGCTTTTTGATCGTACGCTGGTTGTGCTGGTTCCCGTGGCTGATGGCCACTCCACCGGTTTGGCAGTGGTTGAGGTTCACAAGTCTGGCTGCAACTCCTCACGTCTGCCAGTTGTTCGGGCCGAGGCCTCTCTTGATGTTGCCTCCCCTCTTCCTGCAGTCTGGGCTCCTCTGCTTGCAAGCTGCTACATCTGCTGAATTGGACATCCCGTCTGGCTGGCTCTGGTGGCTGACGTCTTCTCTGGCTGTTCCGTTCGTTGCATGGCTCTTGGCTTTGTTCTTCATCTTCCTGAGGGATCGGCTCCCTTAGCCCGCTGCATTGTTTGACGTCATTCCTGCTTTGTGCGTTACGTTGCTGGTGTGGGTTCCTTGTTTCCTCTCGTGTTTTGAGCTTTACAGCTCTGCTGTCTTGTTGCAGCTCAGGCTCACACTGGGGATGACGATTCCTCTTGCAGGTTTGTTCTTCCTCCTGCTGGAGCTGCCGACAGCTCCCTCTGTTCTTAATTTCAGGCTCTTGGAGTAACTTGCCACTGGTTATTAGCTTTGTCTTTTGCAGGAGGTAGGGTTCCGTCGGCAGATACCAGTAGCAGGCCTTAGCCACTCTGAACACCAGAAGCAGGAACTCATTAAAATCTATTTCCCCGTCACCATCCCACTCCAGAAACTGCAGAATCTTGTCAATCGTCTGAGGGTCGTGTGGCTTCTGCAGGGAAAAGACACACAGGGAAAGAAGAAAAGGATTTTAGCCTTCTTGCTAATTGCAGGGAGATGGAAAGACAGGGACGATTGAATCATAGAATACCCTGGGTTAGAAGTGACCTTCAATGGTCATCTGGTCCAACACCCCTCCAGTGAGGAGGGACATCCTCAACCAGATCAAGTTGCTCAAAGCCTGATCAATTGCAATCTTTGCTCCTTCCATCTCTCACACCTTTGCTTTTGCACCTCAGCAACAATTCCATGTCTTTGTTCTCTGTTGTCCTGTTTGTCCCCTGGCTGCAGCTTCTCTCTGGGCTATGCTCTGTCCCTCCAGTGGCTGCATTTCCTTCCTCCCTTTGAGAGAAAACTCCATGGTTCCTTCTCCAACTGTTGCCCATTACCTTGTGGCAAAATGGGCTGGAAGAGCTATCGAAGTAGGAACAGTGTTGCTCCCCTTTGGTCAAAGCCTCCCCAACCCACTCTCGTAGATCATCATCCCTTCTCCAGCAGGAGATCTTACAGTGCCTGTGCTTCAGTGCTGGCCTCAAGCCCCCCCCCCATCCCGCACAACAGCACTCACAGCTATGACATCTGCAAACTCCCTCTCGATGAACTCTTTCATCTTCCTTCGGCTGAGGTTGGAACAGTCTCCATCTTCCTTTGCGTGGTTGTGAAAGACGCTGATGATGGTGGAAATGCTGTCCAAGAAGCGAGACATCTTCCTGCAGATTCAAGCAAGCCTGCAAGAAAAGGAGAGGACTGAAAGATAGGAGGTTTACTTGTTGAAAGAGGAGGAAGAACCGTTGGGGTCAGGCTCTGTGCGTTAATGGGACGCTGGGTGCCAGGTGTTGCGTGTCTGCTCCCATGCCATGGCAAGTTTGTGTCTCACTGGGAAGAAATTCAAATGCTTAGGGGTTTTAGTGGGATGAGGAGTGGCCTCCACCCTCTCTACTGACATATTTGAATGACGTTTGATAGGGGATGGCAGGATGCCTGCACTTCTGGATCACAGGGAGGGAACTGAGGATGGTGACTCATGAGATGCCCCAAGAAGCCATCCCCATGGGGCTATACCAGGTACTTATGTTTCCAGGAGCCACCACACTGCTACCTCTGCCTGGCACTGAGATGCACCAGCTTCTGTGTGGCAGGTTAGGAGATGTCTAACGCCGCCCCAAGACAAGATCCATCCGGGTCAGAGACAGGTCGAGTGCTCACAGGGGGTTAAAACCAGCCCTGTGGCTGATGCTCCTGTGGCCAGCAGCAACGCAAAGCAATGGATGAAGCTTTTGTTGCAGGATCAGTTCATTGAGTCATAGAATTGCAGAACGGTTTGGGTTGGAAGGGACCTTCAAGGGACCCCATTCCAACCCCCTGCCATGGGCACCTCCCACTAGACCAGATTGCTCGAAGGCCCGTCCAGCTTGGTCTGGAACATTTCCGGGGATGGGGCATCTACAGCTTCTCTGGGCAACCTGTTCTAGTGTCTCGCCACCCTCAGAGTGAAGAACTTCTTCCTAATATCTAATCTAAATTTACCTTCTTTTAGTTTAAAACCACTACCCCTTGTCCTATCACTACACTCCTAATGAAAAGACCCTCCCCATCTTTCTCATAGGCCCACTTTAAAGTGCTGAAAGGCCACAAGAAGGTCTTCTTGGAGCCATCTCTTCTTCAGGCTGAACAACTCCAACTCTCTCAGCCTGGCCTCACAGCAGAGGGGTTCCAGCATCCTGATCATCTTTGTTGCCTCCTCTGGACCTTCTTGAGCAGGTCCATGTCTTTTTCTTACGCTGAACACAATGCTTCAGGTGGGGTCTCACAAGGCAAGTAGAGCTTGCCCAGAGGAGAACTCAGATCACCTTGGTCAGAGCTACTTATTTGATTTTCCTGAGATCTGCTTGGCAGAAAGCAGTGTTCCTCTTGGAGCTCTGCATCTGGAAACCTCAAAAGCCACCTCCTTCCTCCCTTCCTTCCTCCTCCCAGGTTCCCCAAGCCTGGTATCAGTGCCAAGATCTCGGTGTGCAGCTGGAGAAGCTGTGCCATGTCTGCCTTGCTGTCTTCTCAATGTGCACCTGCCCACCAAGTCCCAGGCTTTGCCATTTCTGTAGAAAACAATGTTTCTCCAACCTGTTCATTCTGTCTGGGAGCTCCAGACCAAAGTAAGACACAAAACCTGTCTCCCTTTTGTTTTTCCTTCGAGAAAAGCTGCCTCTATGCGCAGAAACACGAATAACACAAACCAACCACTTCACTGGATCAAAATGCAGCAGGCTCACAGAAGATCCCGTGGTAGGAATGCCACCGCCACCCAATGCGAGTTCTCACAGAAATTGCAAGTCCTCGCCCAAGCAAAATGCGCCTTTCAAGAGCGACTTACCCAAAGTCACCGACGGGATCAAGCGGGGTTCCTGGGAAGCCGTGCGGAGTGATCAGAGGACCCGCGAGCTTTTATAGGGTCCCTTGATGGAGCTCCAGAGAGGAGACACCCTTTTGTGGACGTTGTCCTGATTCATCTTTGGCCAAACCCAGCTGCACCTTCACGTCCTCAAACGGGTTATTTAACTTATCATCCCCTTCCCTATCATTTTAACCCAGAAATAGCTGTTGCCATGTGGCAATTCAGGCACTGGCTGGTTCCGCCTCATCCCAGACTGTAAAGTTATTTCTCAGGCTGGTTGTATTTTGGATTTGAAAAAATTTGGAGCAGCTATAAAGTGTATAATGTGCTAATGGGAGGGACAGAAGAAGAGGTAAATGGTGAAATGCAGGTGCCCAGTAGCGAAACCCCCAAACCCTCCAGATCTTGGCTTCTCTGGTGTCCTTGTAGAGTGTTTTATTTTTGGTAACTTCTCGTTAAGGAGTCTTCTCGTTAAATTATCTGGATTTTTATCGAGGAAAAAAAAAAAACAAACCAACCAAACTAACTACAAACAGGACATTTTTAAATGGTGAAGTCTGCAAAATGAATTTTTGTGCAAGAAAATAGCTGTTCAATGAGCAACAACTTTTCATTGAGAAAAATCGTTGAAAGCAGTTTCCCTATTAACTGTCTTCCCCGAATGACTTTCATTTCAACTTTGCTTGATCTTTAATTAAAAATGAAAGCAGAAACCTCTTTGCTGAGAGGTCGATTCATGTTGAGCTGGCCCAAGGCAGCTTTTGCTGTAATTACCTCTGGAATCTTTCTCTCTCTTTTTTTTTTTTTTTTATTAATCTTTTAACAGTAAATTAATTAGAGACCAACTGATTCTTTTATTAACCCCGAACTCTCCCAGTACACAGAGCGAATAAGGAAGACACCAGCCGTGCCACCTGGGCCCCTGCCTTTGGTTTTGGAGGTAGGATGATGCCTTGACAAGCGTGACGGAGACATTGCGGAGAGCCTTCAGAGCATGAACTTGTCACGCAGCCTTGGGTGAGTGGCTCATCTGGCCCATCTCTAAGGTAAGATCATCCTGGGTGTAGGAGCCTAATTAATTAGTGCTGGTAACACCTCGGGGATACTCATACCAGTGCGTACGAAGGATCGTTATTAACCGTGCTTCATTTTTCAGCTTTTTTTTCCAGATTAAATTACACTTGTGCAAATTATACCCCACCTGTGGGATAATAATACCCTTGGGAAACTGTAATTTTATGGTAGATTGGAGTTATTATTAAAATTAGAGTATTAGAGTGCGGCTTGGTGTCCTGTAACAGTCAGTAATCCCCCCCACACCTCCCGCTGGGGCTGGGGCAGCGTGGGGTGGTCGGTTGGGGGATGGATGGATGAATGGATGGATGGATGGATGGATGGAGGAGAAGGTAACATGACGTTTCAGCTGTGCTTTGCTGCTCTTCCCAGGACGAAGTGATGAGTTTCAAAGCTACGTTCTTGGCAGCTCTGAAACCCCTTATTCTCCAAGGGCTTCATTTTCCTGTAAGATGGGGTTTGGGTATGTTTTTAAAAGCTATTATCCAATCAAATCACGGAATCATAGGATGCCCCAGCTTGGAAGGGACCTCCAAAGGTCTTCTAGTCCAATAGCATGGGCTCCATCCCGCTTCTTACCCAGTTCCGTGGCCATCCCTGTTGCTGTTGATATGGGGTGACCTAACTTCTGTTGCGTTTAATCTTAGAAGAACTGGGCTCCTCATATGGTTTGTAAAAGACCTTTTGTCTTCCAACACCTCCCAGCTTCGCAGGATTTGTGTCCATGGGTAATTTTCATGTTCTTAAAATGAACCCCCTGAAAAAAAACCCCACACTTTTAACTTAAAATACCATGCTCCTGATGGCAAAATTAGTGTTTTGGAGAACAGAGCGTATGATGAACACGTCCCCAGCAGGTTTTGGGGCCTGTCTGAAGTGGGAGGTCGGGTTTTTATTGGTGCTGCAAAAGGTGGTAGCTGATGGAGAACCAGACTATGGGGGAATAATTTGGTCTGGTGATTTTAAACTCTAAGCCAGGGCTAACAAGAAGCCAAGAGCTACTGGACAAACCTCTACCTGAGACCAATTTGACAAGGAAAATGGAGTTCTCTGGCAAATTAAATGTTCTGAGGAATGTCTCAGAAAGAGATTTTGACAGATAGAGGATGAAATGTTGAGTCTTGGCCCTCCCGTTGCGCAGCCACAACTGTTGCCACGTAGGTCAGCACTTTTTTTTTTTTTGGCTAATATTTTTGATCCATAATCGGACAGACTGGTGTACTCGATGTGTGAGACATTAATTTTTGACTTGGAAACTAAGTAATTTTTGTGATGTATGTTGGCCGGGGCTCTGAGCACCCTGCTCTACTTGCAGATGTCCCTGCTCCCTGCAGGGAGGTTGGATGAGATGACCTTGAAAGGTCCCTTCCCACCTCAACCATTCTGTGAACATTCTGGGGATAGTTTTGAAACACTGGTTTTTCTGATTCAGCACTTAGCAAATTGTGAAATTCCAGGGTGTCCTGGTGGAATGACGTTGTATTTTCCAGTGAGGTCTCTGTGTGCTGCTTGTCACCGGCCACAGAGCAGGAGGTGCGGGTGCATTTGTCATGGGCTGATTTTGCTGATAGGTCACCAGTGACAGATGACAGGATGAAAAACAGGCTGAGCATCCCCCTCCCTGCGGGATGCCGAGGCCCGGGGCTGCCTGGTGGTCCAGCACGTCTGAACCCCCTAATAAACCCCTCTGACTTCACCAGGTTGATCGTGCCCTCAGAGCTCTGCATTCCTACGGGCACGTCTGGGGGAGCACACGAGGACCTGGGACCCCGAACTGAACCCCAGTTTGAGATTTGGCTCCATTTCTGCAGGGTTTGCCATGGCAGTTTTTTATCCGCAGCCTCCCAGTTGTTGCTGGGACTGGTTGCACCCAAATAATCATTTTCCTTATGTTTAATACATCTCTGCTCCTTCCTTTGGAGACCTCCATAGCTAACAGGTATTTCTGATCTTCGTAGCACACTCCACATTCCCCTTGCTTGGGAGATTTATTAATAAGTGAGGTTAAATAGGATAAATCCCTCCCGTTTGGTGCTGAGCAGCTGTTTGTTCTTTTTGCAGCAGACATGAAAGGCGCCCGGAGCAGATGGAAGCTGTGAAGAATCTGTTCGGGTTGGCCACGCTGTTGTGCTAACCCAGACTTCCACCCGCTCCGAGGACGTCTGTGGCTGGGATGTCACATCCCTGCCAGCAGGGAGTGATCCATCCACCCCCCTCTGCTAAACTGCCAAGGTGGACAAGCAGCAGCTCCTTTGGACCATCCACCCCTGAGATGCACCTGCCTTTCTGCAGCCACCCCTCCGCCTGTGCCCTGGAGCAGCCATGGCTGGAGGTTAAGGGATGGACACTCAGGTCCTCTGCACCACTTCACATCAGCCTGGCTGGCTGCTCAGAGCCAAGCTGAGGGCACCTGTTTGCAGGAACACGCTGGGACACTGGTTTTGCCATTTTTCCTTCAGTTTTATTGCTTTGCTTACACAGGCAGAGGTGGCCTCATGGAGAACAAGAGAGGTTTCTAGTCATGCATCACTCAGGACAAGCCAGGGATGTGAAGCCCAGTGGTTACTAAGGAATTGTGAAAGATAAGAAGATACTGGACAAGATAGGAAGGAATTGGACAAGGTAAGAAAAATAGAAACGCAAAAACCAGAGTGGGACTGGGCAAAAGGTACCTCCTCACAGGGGGCAACAGCCTCACTTCGACAGGAGCTCATTTCAGCCTTTACTGTTGTGGTGGCCACTGATACAGGCACTGCTGGAGCTGTTGCTCTAGAGCGGGTTGTCTTCGTTGACGAGCATCTTGTTGCTGTGCCGGACAAGACGGAGCCTCTGCCCTGTGAAGCTCCTGCTCCGGCACCTTGGTTTCAGGGAGCTGATGGGAAGCTCGGTCATGGTGCATTCTCTGGGCCTTGGGATCCCAAAGAGGGCTTGGACCCCTCTGGGGGGGCAGCAGGTTCTGGGGCTTGCTGGGGTTTGGGTCCTGCCAAGAGGCTTTGCAGACCCGGGTCTTGTTTGGGTTTCTTCCTCCCATCTCAGAGGGACAATTCAGGTCCTGCTCTACTGATTCCATCTCTGGGCTCTGAGGGTAGTTTGAACCCCATCCTGGTGCCTCATTTTCTTCGGACTGGTGGATTTTTGGGTCCTGTTTTGGTGTCTCGGTCTCTTCGGCCTTATTTCTATCCTGGTCAGGGGTTGCGGTGTCCAGAATCTCACCTCTTTCCAGATCCCCTTCTGGTGCTTCAGTCTCATCATCCTGATAGGTGCCCTGGTCCTGCTCTTGTGTCTCACCCTCCTGGGTTTGATAGGTGTCCTGGTCCTTCTCTGGTGTCTCATCTTCCTGGATTTGACGGTTGTCTAGTTCCTGTGTCTCAGTGTCCTGGACCTGATTGTTCACACCTTGCTCAGGGACCTGCTGGTTGCGAGAGACTCTCCCCACCATGCGCAGCCCCAGCAGCTGCTCCCTGGGTGCCTTCTCTTGCTCTGTCGGCTCTTGACCATCTTCTGGCACCTGGCGCTGCTGGAGCGGCTTGTAACAAGCCTTGGCCACGCGGAAAACCAGGCTGAGCAGCTCGCTGAAGTCAACCCTGCAGTTGCTGTTGTCATCCAGGAAGAACAACACCTTCTCCACGGTTTTGGGGTCCTGGGGGTTCTGGAAAGAGACAAAGGGTGTTGGCAAAGTCTGTGAGCCATTTGTGCCATCTCTCCAGGAGCGCTCGAGGAGGCTCAGGGAAGAAATCCAACCCCATGTCCCCACACCCCCCGCAGCTCATGTTTCTCCCCAGCCGAGCTCTACAAGCTGCTGGCACTGGGAGGAGGAACAGCCTCTCCTCTTCCCTGCAGACCCTGGGCTTTGAAGTCATCTGTGCCTTTCCCTGGTAGCCAGGTGTCCTGTCCACCCGCATGGGAGTGCACAGCCCAGCCCCAAGGCAGACCCATGTCAGGGGCCGGGTCCTCACCTTCATCGCCTCCGCGAACTCCTGCTCAATGAGCTGCCTCAGCTCCTCCCTGCTCAGGGGGCTGCAGGAGTGGAAAGCAGCAGTGATGCCGTTGGTGTCTTCCTGGAGCTGGGCCATCTCCCTGCAAAACTGAGGCAGCCTGCGAGACAAACACTGACAAAAAAAGGCGCTTTCTTTTTGTTTATTCAGTTGATTTTCAGTTAAGTTGCTCTTAACCAACACAGCTGGGCAGGCAGTGAGAAAGAAGAACCAGAGGAGGGAACAGATAAAATGAAACAGTGCAAGGGAAGGGAAAGAGAGAACAAAAAGCATCTCAGGGGAAAACACACCTGAAAAATGGAATTGAGCTGTGGAAGTGGTTGGGTGTGAGGAGCAGCAGGTGATGGACATGGAGACAAAAGGCTGAGAGGGGACATGGTAAGAGAGGAGAGGTAAAAAAAAAATCCCCTTTGGTTTTCTCTGGAGTAGAGCAGAGCTATGGACGGAGGTCATCTCTAGGGAGCCATGGAATTCATGGAATTCCAGGTCTCTTCTATTATTATTATTATCATCTTTTTATTTCCTTTAGGAGAGCTCAGCAGTGGCAGCTCCAGGGACATCCTCATGGCCAGAAGCTCCTGTTTCCCTGCTGGGAGCAAAGTCAGAGAGAGTGAAAAGCCCATCCAGGCTTACCTGGGCGAGGAGCAGAAGCGCTGAGCTTCAGGAGCACGGTCTGTAGCACATCAGCTCCAGGCCATCTTATATACACTTGAGGATCAGAACCTGCATCTTCCAGAGGAGACACCCCTTTGTCAGCACGACCCGAAACATCTCTCACCTAATTACGTTGTCAGGCCCCTGTCTTCATTTGTCTCTTTCTCATTAACTTCTCCTCTGATGTTTTTTTCTCTAGAGTCAACGTGTGATCCTTCCTGATCCTGCCCCACCTGCAGCCGCATTTCAGAGGAATTTATCAGAAAAAGTCTATTTTTACCACTGGAGGATTTAGTTGAAGGTGATGGCCGAGCAACGCCCGCGACTCTTGTGTTGGGCGAACGTGTTTTGTGAGGAGGAGCTCGCCGGGGAGGACACCGCCCGGCAGTGCTTGCACAGTAAGTACAGAGCAAAGACAACAAAGGAAGAAAAATGAGGAGATCGTAATGCCAAGATTAATGTGATTCCTTCCAGAAACTCCCTCTTCTGGATCCCGACAGGAGGTAGGCATCGTGTGGAGAAATCTTTTCAAACAGTGCCACCAAGTGGCACTTGGAGCAGGACAGAGGGGTGACGTGGCCTGTCCCAGGGCCAGCGAGCAGCTGGGGTCTCTGGGCATGGTGGGCTGCAACCACCCGTTTACCAGACGGGGAAATTGAGGCACGTGGCAGAAGTCCCTTCTGTACCACTCCTCATGCTGCATCCAGCACCAGTCCCCAGCGCAACCCTACGCACTGTGGGTGAGGCTACCCTGCTGAGGCCCAGTAGGTTAACTGGGAGCCCCACAGATTTAAATGTTCGCTCAGGGAAGGACATTTTATGTCTCCCTTTTTTGTCTCATCACCCTCCAGCTGCTCCAAGTGCAGCGTGAGATGAAAGTTTTTTTCCCAGCCACTTTGAGTTTGACTTCCAGGTGTCCGCACTTGAGCTGTCTTTTAAAGTCCTTTTCTTGGCCAGTGCATCGTTAATAAGAAAGACTGAGGGGAAAAATGATATTAGAAAAAATGGTATTAGAGATCCATGAAAAAAAATGATAGTAGAAATCCATGAAAAAAAATGATAGTAGAAATCCATGTGGCTTTCAACGTACAAGGTGTTTTGGGCACGGAAAATAAAATACATCCAGTTTTATAAGAAAAAAAGAAAAAAAAAAACCAACCCAAAAAAGCACTTTTAGGAAACTGCCCTGGTTTGCTCTGTGCCTGGCAGGGGGGAGGCTCGTCCTTGCTGAAGGTCAGGGGGCTTGCTCTGGGAGGTCAGAAGGAAAATCAGATGCCTGGTTAGTGCCTGCCCTCAGTGCAGCCATGGACCCAGAGGCTTTACGCGTGGTTATCGCCTCCTAACCTGCCTCCTTTTGCCTTTTCTTCCTCTTTTTTCCTCCTTCCTTTTGCCTGCTGAGAGCTGAGGGCACTTGACACCAGGGTTCAGGCTTCGCCTCCCTTTTTTTGGCCTCGCTCCATCCGCGAAGCGCGATCCCTAAACTTTCCCAGGGCTGGAGCCCATTATACAGAGAGTTTTATCTCGACATCTATGTCATTATCAGGAATTAAGCTAATTGGAATAAAATGCTTTATTTTCCGATGCTGCCTGGGCATTTTAGCGAGTTATTTCTGTTGCAACCCTCTTTATTGCTAATTCAGGGTGACATTAAGAAGTGTAATACAGCAGCTTTGCTCTAATACACGTTGCCACTTTTTTTTTTACATGTTAATGAGCATATTTAACATATTTCTTCAGAGATAATTGGATTCTGGGGCTCCCTGTGGTAACGCACTGAAAGGCAGGGAGCAACGCCTTTAATATCGGAAAGACTCTTACTACATTTGAATAATCCCACAATTAAAATTAGGCATTAATCTCTCGGCCGAAACAAGGCTTTTGAGGATACTTTTTGAGTTTTGAGACAGTTTTAATCCCTACGTTAACGATACTTACGGAGAAGTTAATTAAACCCTTTCCTTGGCATTTGTGCCCCAGAACTCACAACGGGGCACAGGTATCTCGGATTATTGTGTTCCTCTCACCCACGGATCCTCTTTAACAAGGCAGGATTTTTCTGTGCTTCCTTTGCTCCTCCCTTATCCTGACGGCTGTTTTAATCCAAAACAGAGGAGCTATCATCAAGTAAATAATTTCTTTTTTTTTCTTTCCTGAAGGTGTAAAGGAACTTACAAATCCAGGGCTAGAAAAGGTGAGGAAGTGATGACACGTAGGTAGCCAGTGCGTCGAGAGCGCCTGTGAAATTCTGCATCTCATTATAAGCAAATCTTCAGCTATTTATAAACGTGACGTGGAAATAAGGCAGGGAGGAAGGTAAAATGAGACTATCCGATGTCGACTGCTATGGAGAATTATTTTGTCTCTCTTTGAAGGCACCTGCTTTTCCCTGTAGGGTGGAGGACCTGGTGAGGCAGCCCCCACTGCATGGCCATCCTTCAACCCAGATGTTTGGGAACGATGCTCACTGACGGGTGATCAAGACAAAGTCAGTCATGCGGCTACTACTCAGGGGTAGGACAAGGGGTGATAGGTTTAAACTTTGGGGGTTGGACTTGATCATCTTCGGAGGTCCCTTCCAATCCCTAACATGCTGTGATTCTGTGAAGAGAGGGAGATTTAGACCAGAGAGAAGGAGGAAATATGTGCTGTTGAGGGTGGGGAGAGCCTGGCCCAGGCTGCCCCGAGAGGTGGTGGCTGCCCCATCCCTGGAGCCCCCCCAGGGGAGGTTGGCCGGGGCTCTGAGCACCCTGCTCCTGTTGCGGATGTCCCTTGTCACTGCAGGGCAGTTGGACCAGATGAGCTTTAAAGGTCCCTCCCCACCCAAACCCATCTGTGATTCTATGATACTCATTCCCTTCAGCCCAGCAGACTCCAAGTCCTGCTTTTTATCTGTCATCAGGAAAGGAGATTTGCTGCTGCCTGCGTGTTCATCGCCTTTCAAGGTCCCCCCAGCTCCAGGAGGAAACGTCCTCCAGCGTTCTGGTGCTGTACACCACCAGAGGACGCTGCGTGTGTGCATGCTCAGTCACACGCGTGCCTGCTCGCTGTGGGTGTCCAGGCCGGGGGGTGAGTGCACAAACACACCCGTGCACGGCTGGTGTGGGCAGCTTGACACCATCCCACCCACTGGGTCTGCTGCCTGCACCCAGACCTTGCTCAGATACTGTCCCTGCAGCAGCCATGGGGTTTAGCTTTGGAAAATCAGCTTCTGGGCAGAGCTCTGACCACAAACCAGCTTTTTGTGGTAGTCCTCAGAAGATGGGCAGGTGTAGCTGCCTGACCGTGAGGACTTCTCTTTGATTTTCCTTCCATAGTTCATCATCCTGAGCTTGGAGCCATCGCTCCTGCCACATGTGAGGCCCCCAGCTGGGGATGGAGGCAGTGGCTGTTTGCTCCTGCTGCCCATGGAGCTCGCTGCCTTCTCCCGGGGATGTTGGCAGAGGAAATGGGCTGGGGTGGGACAGGGAGGTTGGCTCAGTCGTGGTCTCTGCTAGCTTGAGGGTTTGCAGGAGATCTGAGTCACTTCTTGTGGCCGTGGTGGAAGTGAGTCACGGGCTGTACTCGTTTCAGCTGCTCCCCTTGGTGGCGGGGACAATTTTGGTGCCTTTGCCCGTTAGCTTCCTCATTGCCCAGCATGTCAGCAGGTGAACCTTGGTTTCTTTTGCTAGCTCTTTTTCAGAGGAAGCCGCATTTTTGAGCAATGGCTTAAAGTCAGGTTTAGTGGTGCTTTTTTTTTTTTTTTTTTTTTCTGGTTGGGGTGGAAATCTGCTTTCTCCTGTCCTGGAAAGCACTTCTGGCCACCAAGGAGTGACTGCAGGAGCACTGAGTGCAGGTGGAGAGGCAGCAACTAAGTGCTCGGGGGTGGCTCTGCTGTGATAATGGGAGTGTTGTCTGGAGCAGAGGGTGGGAAGGGGGCAGAGAGGACACATTGGGAAACATGACCTGATAGAAACCCCACCAAAGCCAGGCTGGCAGTGTGGTGGATCTGGCTGGGCAAGGTGCCACTTGGGAAGAACAAGGTGTTGTGTTGGGCTGGCAGCCGAGGACTGGAGTGGGTGCTCTGGAGCAAGATGGAGCTTGCCTGGCAGGGATGTGTATTTGGCACTGGGATGGCAGCACTCAACAGAATGCATGGAACAGATTCCCAGTGTGGTGGGGGTTGGAAGGGACCTCTGAGGATCATCTTGTCTGACTCGCCTGCTCCTGCAGGGTCACCCGGAGCAGGGGGCCCAGGATTGTGTTGTCCAGACAGATAGTTTCACAAAAAATCAGTAGGGATGTGGTTAGTGCTGCTGCGGCAGAAAGGACTGATCGCTTCTCCCTTCTGTTGGACAGACGGTGGAAACCAGGCTCTACCAGTTCTGCCTGTGGCCTGCTGTGCTTACAAGCACCATTTCTGTTCATTTCGAGGGGAAAGGCGAGCACAGAGGAAGGTGTGCTGGCCCCTGGCAGGCTCCCAGCGCTCCTCAGAAACTTCATGCCTGGGTGTGCGTTTGTGCTGAAGCTGAGAGCTGTGCCCGGCTCAAAACAGAGCCAGTCACAGCCCACAGGCAAAAGTCACCCGGTCCTGAACCCAGGGAGATACTGGATGGGAGCCTGAAAACCAGAGAGGGAAATAGTGAGATGAAGAAATAGGGAATTCAGAGTTGATGTGGCAATGGCTGAATTGGTTAATTTTGTTAAATGCTTCACTTAGTGCAGCCTGTGTGTGTTCTGAAGACTTACTGGGATGTGCTAAGGGGTGCTGACCTCTCTGCCTTTACTGAAGGTTGGGAGGTGCTCATTTAACTGGACTTCTTAGTTTCCTCCCTGCGTCTCGATGACCCTCTGAAGCTGGTGGCTCTGGACAGGGGAAGGTGGACTCCAGACTGGCCTCGCTTACAAGCACAGATGTGCAGCAGGTGACCTGCTCTGAAGGATCAGCTTCCTAAAATGACTCATCCAGCTCCATGGAATCAGCAGCACCAGCCGTGGGGTACTGCTTCTGGTCCTTCATCTCAGTACTGGCTGAGATGTCCATGCACGAGCTCTCAGCCTTCTCGGCTATGCCTGAGAAACAAGGCCCTTGACTTTTGTTTTAGAACAAAGCTTGGCCGAACCCGGCTTCGGTGGCATTTTGCCCTTTCCTTCCTCTCTGTAGGAAAGGTCTAAATTACTCGCTGATATGTCAGGAATGTCACCATTACACCTGGTGCCTCTTCTCCAGCTGTACCAATTACACTCCACCCCGATGATGATGAGGTGTCACAAGGCAGGAGTAATGACAGATGAGTGAGGGGAGGAGACTGTGGCCAGGGGAACATGAGAACCATCACAGGAATGAAGAGCTGGGGGAAGGCAATGAACAGGCCGCTCATGAGTTTTGATATGCAAAGACCGTATGTCCCCAGATAACATGGACCAGTGAAAGGATCCAGATGAATACTGGGACTCTTCCTGCTTTACCACCAGCACTGGAGGCCTGGGAGTTGGACCAGGGCCCTGCAGCCCAGCCACTCAGACCATCTCTGCCCTGGGCTGCTTGAATGAAGAAACACTCACTGAAATTACAGTCACTGCACCCAGCAAAAAGGACAAGTATTTCTAGGTTTGGTTTTCATGTAAAACATTACATCTTGATGGCCTTGGGTGGGTGTGGAGTCCTTTAAAGACCTAAAGAAGCCTTCACCTTGGGCTTGATGAACACCTCCAGCTTAATGACACTTGGGGAAAGGCAACTCGCTTCCTCACCTGCTGAGCAGCTGCTATGCTGCAGGAAACGGCTTAGTCTCTGGGTTTTGTTTTATTCCCGTTGGAATAAAGACACCCAGGGTGATGCCAACAAACTCTGAGCAGCAGTAGATGGACGTTTGAATGTCAGATGTGCTGGGATGGAGCACACCATGCTGGCATAACCATAAGCATTGGGGTTTCCCCGGGGAAGCGATGATGGTGAGCCAGGGTGCTGTGAGGGTGTGATGAGAAGTTAT
The DNA here is from genome assembly GCA_033439905.1 of Ceryle rudis. Taxonomy (NCBI): domain Eukaryota; kingdom Metazoa; phylum Chordata; class Aves; order Coraciiformes; family Cerylidae; genus Ceryle; species Ceryle rudis. The sequence goes on from JAAGNO010020067.1 coordinate 18,765, forward strand.
TTTAGTAGCTGAGAAGTTATTTTGGTAGCGGAGAAGTTATTTCAGTAGCTCAGATTTTGTGGGAGAGCACAATCTGTGAAGGACAGCCCAGTAATACGTCATCGGTAGAGCTTCTTGTAATGATGAGCTGAGTTCATCTGGCTTTACAAGGGCATATTTGGTGCTACAGTGACCAGCATTCCTCTGCTGATCGTCTTTGCTGGTTCATCTTCAGCTGTCGTTTTTAGACTAGTATGGACTACTGGTGTATGACTTGTAGGTGTTCCCCAAAAATCTAATACTACAGATCTAATCTTAACTGGCAGGAGTCTTATTACAACATAATGGGGGTTATAGATGTCATTTCAGGCATGGTAATCCAGTGAAGTGTCTTGGGAATGGTATCTCTTGGTTTATTTACTGGGAAAAAAGAAGCCAGAAACCAAACAGAAACAGCTGTCAAACTTTTCAGCTTCATCAAGGTTTATTCCCTTGATCCAATAAGCTGCAGTTATTGCTACATGAGAAGGGCTTTCTTCCCTTTGCAAATGCACAGAGCACATGAACACGGAGAGATGTTTTATTTGATGTGTGCGTGGGAGGCAGAAAAATCCTTTCTAACAGAGGATGCTAAAGAGCCAGCAAACAAAGCACCATAATCCAGTAAAAATGGCTTTCACTGAGCAGCTCTTTGTAGATGCCTGGACTAGTTCTCATCGCTTCTCCAGGCCGCCCTGAGCTGGATCAGGCTCTTCTTGCGGTGGCAGAAAAATGCTGGATCAGCAAATCCTGGGGGGCATTCAGCAGAGTGTGGGCAGCAGGTCAAGAGAGGTTTTCCTGCCCCACTGCTCTGCCCCAGGGAGGCCACCTCAGGAGTCCTGGGGCCAGTGCTGGGCTCCCCAGTTCAGGAGAGACCGGGAGCCACTGGAGAGAGTCCAGCGGAGGCTCTGGAGCTGCCGAGGGGCTGGAGCAGCTCTGTGG